>LPNX010098672.1:713261-810791 GCA_001517045.1 Pseudotsuga menziesii | reverse complement strand
GTTTTAGAACTCCAATTGTGATTTAGACAAGTCTTGGTTACCTACAGTCAAGTAGAGTCATCAATTCGAACTTCCTCATGTGGATTCGAATTGCTTATGGATATTAAAGCCATTTTACATCATTGTAATTATTATCTGGATTACTTTTTTGATTAATGAAAGCATTCACAGCTGCAAGCCTTTTGCACTGTTTCATTCTTCAATGGCTGAGTAAATTGTGAGATCTTCTTTGTGAGTTGTGTGTTTGTCTACAGATCTATATGCTCAAATTTAACATCTTCCCAAGGGCACAATCTTCTGTTGATTGGCTAATCTCAACTATATAGGGGACCATTCAAGCGTAGGTTTTCCCATTTGTTCCCATGTCTGCTTAGTTAGGACATTCATTTTTGATCCCAGGTCTAAAATGATATCAGTCATGTCATAATCTCCTATATGAGCATGCAATCTCATTTCTCTTCCAGTCCTTCTAACTCTATTAAAAGTTTTTCCTCTATCATAGCTTCGCTGAGGTTTGCAAGACTCAATAACTTTCTGTAACTCGTTCAAAGCATTCTGATTTCTTAATAGCTTTATACAACTCTGTAAAAATGATGTCAGTGTACTTACTTGATCCGGCGAAGCTTCTTGAAACTGTAACTGTTGTTGATGCTGTTGCATAGTTGCTACTGATGTTCTCGGATCAGCAAAGTCTTTTTTAGCTTCCATAAATGTTCCTTTTTCTCTTCCAACATCGAAGGCTGGAATTTTCTCTGGGGTCTTACGGAACCAAGCCTCATCAAGTTGTTTCCCCTTATTCTGCACCTGCGTCGTAGTTCCACTCCTTGTAACAACGTTAATGGCTGGGACAGGTCTTTTCTCTATAGCAATCATCTGAACATTCTGAGTAGGAGTGCCATTTATTTCTTGTATCTTGGCTATAAACTGTGGGCATTGCTCAATCACATGATCTATTGCTCTGTAATATCGACATGTCGTAGTTGGGTTTTGACATTATCTAGCTACATGTCTTGCCTGATTATAGTTATAGCAAATAATCTGGCCCTGTCCTCTTCCAGGAATACCACCATGACCACGACCTCTGGAATTACCTCGACCTGGTGTACCACCACGGTAACCATATCCATCATTGCTTTGTGCATCAGTTTGTACCCTATAAGCATCATAGGTTCGCTCTCTCATGAGGTCAAAGCTGCAACATTCATCTTTGTTGTGTCCAACTGACTTACAGAACTTGCAGTAGGGATTCTTAGGTACTTGAACATATCTCTGCAGTAGATAGAAATCTTCAGGTCGATGCTAGCCAGTTGTTCTACATATATCACAATATAGGACATCAGGGTTAAATGGGTTCGGTGCACCAGTATTCAAATAATTTCTTAATGTAGGACACTGTTCTTTGTCATGAACTTCTGTCTTACATCATGTACACCAAACCTCTTCTCAAATAGATTTCCCTTTTTTCATGTCGTGAAGCTCCAAATCCATTTCTGCTAACTGTGCCTGTATTTGGGCTATTCGAGAATTATCTCCAACAGAAGTTGTTTCAAGTTTCATAGCAATTTCCAACACCTCTTGCTGATCAGCAACCTTCTGTTGCATAAGTGGAGTCTTGATATGAGGCAATAGTGCTGCAATGAACCATTCTTTATATTGTTTTGGTCCAATAGTGAAACTAACTTGATCCAACAGAACCTTGAACCTCTGATCAAAGTCCCAAAATGGATTCACCTTGCTTCTACTGAATTTCTTTCAGTTCATTTATACACTGTGACTCTGATTTAAGCTTCTTGAATTCTTTGATCATTGCTTCTTTAATATCATCCAAGGTATAGTTATGAGTACTAGAAAACTTCATAAATCAGGTCAAAGCTCGGTCTCTGAAAGAGGTGACCAGTTGCGCTCTTCTTGTATTTTGATCCATAATATTCTTAGCAATCCAAACAGCTTCGCATAAGAACCAAAACTACTCTGGATCCTCTGATCCAGTTCCTTTAAAGATTGGGAGCTTGATATCATCATTCACATGGTCCATAGTGAATCGAGGGGGAGGAGGAGGGGGAGGAGGAGGAGGAAGACTGGTAACAGGGGGGAGACTGGTAACAGGAGGAAGGGAACTTACTGAGGTAGACTGACCTGCGACAGGACTACTCGGGCTAGGGTTACTTTCAGACTGTGAAGGGTTCTCAGGGATAACAGATATTCACTGCGGAGTTATAGGAGGGTTTCCAACAAAAGGGGTTTCTTCAGATTCAAAGTCTTCTAGACTTAATGAGGTATAATCGGTGTTCTGGCCTATGATATAGGATCCAGGAGTTCCCTTATATATTTTACCATTGCAAAGCAAACCACTTTGCTTGTCGAAGTCACTTTCGCTTCCAAACATATGCTAGTAGCAATAAATCTAGCAATATGATTGGATAAGCAGTATGCCTTTCTCAGCCAAGAGCATTTTAATTTTCAGACTTAATGAATTCAGGTACTTACCCTTGGTCCTTTGAAAAACTATCTTTATGCTTCGCTGAAAGAAGTATGTGTGTCTATCGTGAACTCCATCACAAATGCTTCAAGGGTTCATGTTGTCCAAAAGTCAACAGCTCTTGATACCGCGTTGTTCACACTTTTCAACAACTTAATTCTTTCTGGGGTCCAGTCAGGAGACTGATCTTCTTTGAAGTTTGTCTTTCTTTCTGTCAACCTGGATAACCACTGATGCAATTCTATGTGGATACTAGCAAAGAAAATTTCATAAATATCAGTAAAAACGTACCTTTGCAAGAAGTCATCTGAGCTGTGACAAGGGTCCTTATTCTCTTGTCCAACAAATTTCAGATAAGTATCTTCAACCCAGTCACTAATTTCTTTTACTGAGGGCCTCCAAAACATATCCCTCTAGGTATGACATAGATCCCTCTTGAAGTAGATATCGGTTCAACCGGCAACGGAACCAATTTGGTGGGTGGATGGGGCAGACCCGGGTTCTTATTCTTTTATCTTCACACCAACAAACCGACCCACAGTGTTGGCCCTTTCGACAATAACCTGTGAACAGGTTGCAGTCTCACCCGAAACAGCTATGGGGTGCCGCAGAATCATGTTTCTATAGGCGAAAGAGGGATATTACTATACCTTTAGCCTTAACAAATAATAATCATGCAATACAGAGATTCTACATTCACTTAAATAGCTTCGCAGTTTAGATAAAAAGGCAGTTTCTTGCTTAACCCTTAACTGGGAATTCACACCGAATTTAATATTTAGCAATTTATCTTACTTTATCATTCATCCACTTATCAAATGCATAAAAACATAACAGAAACAAAATAAAAAGAACCACCACAACACAAGATATACATGGTTCACCCCCAGGGTAGGGGCTACGTCCACAGAACTGCGTTTATATTCAACAATTTACAAACAACACAGTTCTGATCTACACACTCAGCAGCAGAACCTTTCTTCCAAAACCCTCTGCGCACTCAGCTGCAGAGGTCGTCCATGCACTCAGCTAGGACTTAACCTTAAACCCAAAAATAGACCTTAGCTTCTTCGCATCACATCATCATCATAACACAAAAGGTTCTTTGACTCCTTTGCATAAGTGCCTATTTATACAAGTGCACTATTACAATACCATGGGCTTAAACCATGGGTACCCAAAAACCATGGGACATTTACAAAAGGAGGGGCTTTGACCCAACCCTGAAGCCCCTAAGACTACTTTGGACCGCAACTCCGCTTACAAGCTTCGCACCAAAACCACGGAGTTGCCAAAATTAAGGACCTTCAAGGTCCGAGCCCTAACAAGAAGGCTAGGAGACCAGTGAGTTAGATCCACATCAAGGAAAACTCCAAAATAATTTGGCCTTTTGCACACATCCCGATGTATGTGGTTTTAGAGATCAAACCCACGCATATACATGATAAAGGGTTTAAAATTTGCATATGGCAATTTAAGCATTTTTTTAGGGATGATCTAGGAAACATCAAACGAACAAAAATGGTCCAAGGGGTCTAATGAGTTTGCATAGGGATAGGGAAGGCCATAAAAGTGTGATTCACCATGTGTGGTAAAATCAGCTATAACAGATGCCCCCTAATGTGTGAGGTTAGAGGGGTCATACGATGGCCAAAATACATTATAAGTCCATCCCATAAATGAAGTGATGAAGAGCCCAGTGGAAGAACCAAATAACTCTGCACTATACAATGATACAACTCTGCACTCATCCATCCACTTAGCACTATACAATGATACAACCATCCATCCACTCAGCACTGAGTGGAAGAACCAACCATCCACTCAGCACTATACAATGATACAACTCTGCATATAAGTGCAAATACATATAGCAGTCCCAGATACATCAGAGTACAATGGCCATGAATAGGCATGATACAATATAACATGTGTGGTCATCGCCACGTACAATATACATAAATCAGAATCTCCATCATGAAGATATACAAAGGATCAAGATCTCCATAATGGCTGAAAATGTCTGACATATACTAGAATCAAGTCACGAGAGCTGAAATCTCATGAACACTAGCACGATCAAGGAGGTAGCATATATGAGATGCCACCAATCTAGAAGGTCTTCTACACAAACCGCTACGAGTACATGTCCTACTATGTGAATAGAGGTGTCGAGGTCAAACATAGTAATCCATCTTTTGATTACCGGTCATTGATGTATACCATTAACAAACACGAGATCACCCACTGATAATGAAAATGGGAATCAAGGTACTAGAGTGCAAACTAACAAGTTTGAATAAATGTGTTGAGGTCAAACACTTGAGAGAGTCCATCGATCAGGGGACATTGATGTATTCCCAAAGAACTGTCAATGGTGAGAGAACCTGCCATTGATGACTGCAAGTCTCAAGGCACTCGAAAGTGACTCTAGATTCCTATCCCAGAATAAATGATCTAAATTCGATGGGATGAAATCCACTGGAAGGAGGGCATTAAGGCATCCCCCATCATCAAACATGAGGTGCTCAACAAAGCTGAATAATGTGGAAGGACACGATCATAAGGTGCACGAAACAGTAATTGTACTGGGAATGGTTGGCATGCAAAGTCAAGATAACTGACGAATGGCCGACTTAGGTTTAAACTTCCTTTGAATAAGAGCATAACAACGAATGGTGATTGAATGTAGGTAGCATAGACTTGATATGCAAAACTGGGACATCTCTGTGACACAAGAGGCATCGATAGAGGCTCCATAGGGACTGGAAGCTTAACTAGTCGGTGGAGATAAACTTAGATAAACGAGTATAGCTCCTCAAGTCAAACTATTAACCCAACCAACGGATGTGATATACAATGCTCTGTTCGAAGGCAACACGACTCGACTGCTGCCAAAGATAACATCTTTCCTTGTCCGGATTTTTGTTTTTTTAATTTTTTTTTTTGGACTTTTTCAAATATTTGAAAAGCTTGAAAAAGAATAAAATTTCTTTATAGTTACAGACTAGGAGGAGACGAGTGTCAAATAGGCAAACAAACTAGTTCCAAGCAGTGGAACATACATATGCTTGATGTAAGGATACATGTGTAGGATAGCGACACTCAGCGGAAAGTCCCCTCCCGGTAAAATAGGGAATCAAGATGCAAAGGATATAAAAAATGGCTCTGCGTGGCTAGACATGAGACACACTCGGGCTATATGGCTGATATTCAAAGTCAGGGAAGCCGGCATAAGGCTCAATAAGGAAGGAAAAGCTCATGATACTGCAATTACAACTTTACATAAGGGAGTCTGGGGGAAATAGGCCAAAAAAAGAACAAGAAGAGTATGAGGCTCTTGTGAAATGTCATGGTGACACTATACAACAGACTCCCATACCCTAAAGGACAAAATTGTCGGCATGGGCATCAAATGCAATTAAGGAGCTAACTAGGGCACCCATGTAAGGTCAAGCTCTACCATTCTAATCATGCCACTTCTAAAACAACAAGAAGGTTCTGTGACAAGATAGAATGGGTTAGTACCTATGGTTATAATGAAACGGACATAAGGTCATGCAAAATGCAAACGGTAGTGAAACCTAACCTATAGGCCAATTTAGACATGATACCTGAAATTGGCACGAACGGGTCAACACAATGGTCGAAACGGTGCTCAAAACAGTCTCCTACATCATATATTAGTAAAAAAACGGTCCAAAAGGATTACAAACGGTCCAAACTATAGAAAAGGGGGTAAAAATTTTCAAAAATTTGAAAAATTTCTATAAATAGTAAAAAATTCAAAACATTATATAACATTTGAAATTTTTACCCAATTGAGCTCAGAACTTCAACAGCAAATTTCGGGTGATCCAACTGGCGGAATCCACTACTATTTTTTCCAGGTAATTACCCATGCCCTGCTCTTTCATTTTCATGCAAATTTTACAATTTTCCATGGTCAAATTAGTATTCTAGGCCATTCTAAAGTACGCACCATGACCCACACAAAAATCGAGGATTTTTTCACGTATAGGACTAGATATACGCAGAAAAATCCCTCAAAGTCGCGTACATACGCAACTGTTTAGCAAACAGTCGCGTATGAGGCCACATTCAAGGTTTTTTAAGTGTTCTAATGACTCAAACTTGAATTCAATGTGCAGAATGGTTGTAGAATGGAGAGAACGTGAGCACGAGGATGTAGAAGAAGTAGTATGTGGTGATCTAATGGCACAACAGGCTCTTCGTGCATGCGGGCTCTACAAGTTTTGGTGTCTTGTTGGCTTAAGATCCAAACCAAGACTGCTGCAGATGCAGGTAGACTACTGGGATCCCAACTCAGAGTCTTTCCAGATTAATGGGATGTCCCTCCCCATAGAAGTGGAGGACATATACTTTATTATTGGACTTTCCTGATGGGGGGAAGTGGTGAACCTATGATCTCGTGAGCCCGAAGGTGACCTCACCATAGATGAGTACATAGTCGTGTATTGTCATCCAGACATGGAGAAGGTCGGGAGTCAGATCCCAACTAACTCTATACAGGTGCTAGGCCTAAAGGCCATTCTACTGAAACTGGGCAGGATAGCAGGGCTAGCTTCACTCCACCAGGCCTCACGGCCTCTAATGTTCTATGTAGTGGAGTGCATGAGACCCACGGTGTACGATTGGAGTACTGCACTACTGGGCAACATGAAACACCATCTTAGTGAGTGTAAGATGGGCCGAGTACGGAAATTTGGTTTCAGTAGTATATTGAGCATGTTTTTCTTTGAGCATGTTTCAGAATTGAGCCCTAGAGTTGACGTTCCTCTTCACGATGTTCGAGATCCAGCCTAATGACGTTGGGCAGATGCGATGTGCAGACTGGGTGGATGTAGGGTGTCCAACCCCTATCCAGCTGATTTCTTTCCATGGTGGTGACGACAGATAGTTTCCATCGATGATTACCCCTATGCAGGGATATATTTTCGGGGAGACCCCAACATGCCATTACCACCAGGATCGGCATACGGTGACATTGGTAACGAATCCCAACCCTCTTTTTAAGATTTTTGAGTTATTTATTTTTTTTGTGTTTTTTGATATATGTAATAAAAAAGACATGTTTTTGTGTAACAACACATAGTGACATCCTATCATATGCATGCAGAATTAGGACCACGACGGCTTGAAGGCTTCCCTCATCATAGACGGAGGGGAAGAGGAGATGACATTACGGGTGTGGATGCAGATCAGACGCTCCAAAGCATTCATACCAACTTCGTGTCGCTGACACACATGGCACCCATGGTGCAGGTCGAGGACCTACCTGAGGCCATGCAGCGTCAGGTGGTGGGTGTGCCATGAGCATGGGTGCAGTTATTTACACGGTTGGCTAGAGCCGTGGTGACATTCCATGATCAGAACCCCCCTCCTCCTCCCCAGGCTTAGATACCTGGGAGTGATACATTTTGTACTACCATGTACTTATATTTTGGTGGCTCGAGAGCCCCATTTTTGCATTATGACACTATGTATTATCACATTTTGGATGTTTTAATGAATTTTTTTTTATGATGATCAGTTTATTTATTTACATGTGTAAAAATGTATGTTTGTGATGAGCTTATTGTCTATGAAACAAATGCCAATCTAACACGTATTTAGCATATGAGTCAGCAACTTGATTATTAATTCTTGGAACATGTATGTATGTTGTGTTATCAAATTGTCGTTCTAACAATCTCACATGTAAGAATCTCCGTAATAATGTTGGATCTCTAAAATGATACAAGCCATTAAGCTGTGACACTACTAACTCCGAATCAATACATACCTCAAGAGATAGAACACCATGTGAAATGGCATCTCGTAGAAGCTCGATAACGACACTATATTCAACAACATTGTTTGAAGAGGGCCATAAACATACGCCTCATGAAGGCAATACCTGACTCGTAGGAGTATAAATCACCCAAGCAACAGAGGTTGAGTGTTGAGTGTGACGGATTACACCATCAACAAATCCTATATAGATGGAAGACTCCATTGACATCTGCCATAAGAAACGGAAGCTAATCAACAAACCCAATCATCATAAGAAAGACCTAACCATGCAAAATGTTGTACAATACTATACAATAGTCAGCCCTGGCTGAAATTTATGCATAGTATTTTTTAAGATAGAGCCCATTTCTAGGCTCCAACAAGGCCGCCCCCTCATAATCTACTAGCTCATAAGCACCCTTCTCTAACACACGTTTAACCATGTAAGGACCATGCCACATGGGGTTGAATTTTCCTGCCCCCAAGGGTTCTTTAGATTGACCCCACAAAAGGACCAAATATCCTTCACTAAACCTCCTTGGACAGACAGATTTATTATACTGGACCTTAACGCGATGCTTATTCACTTCTAGAGCCACTAAAGCATCTCGACGCTGCTCATCAAGCTGCTCTAAATGGACCAAACGTTCCTCCAATGGAGAGGTATCCGGTAAGAGCTCTATGGCTAGCTTCAATGAATGGATTTCGCACTCAACCAGCAATATAGACTCCACTCCATGTACAAGCTTATATGGAGAAAAACTAGTGGTAGTCTTAACCACAGTTCTATAATCCCACAAAGTAGGATATAACATAATATGCCAATTAGTCTTACTTTGTGCGAAGGTTCGTTGGAGAATAGAATTGAGTGATTTATTCACTGCTTCCACTTGTCCATTCTCTTGAGGGTAATAAGAAGAAGAGTGATATTGTTTATACCCTAACTTTGAGGCCAACTCTTCCATAATGCAATTCTGAAAGTGCCTACCATGGTCAGTGACAAGCTCTTTCAGAATACCGAACCGAGTAATAATCTGGTTGAATATGAAGTGTACGGATGTCTCACCATCAGATTTAACTATAGGCATAGCCTCAGCCCATTTCATGAAGTATTCAATAGAAATGATAATATGATGATGCCCCCCAGCTGAAGCTAGGTTGAAATCCATGAAATGAAGCCCCCACTTAGTGAAGGGACCGACGGTGATAATGGGATGTAACAGGGCAGGACGCGAGTGCATATTACATGTGAACACCTAGCAAGGGTGGCACTTCTTAACCACATTGACACAATATTTAAATATCGACGACCAGAAATAACTCGCTCTCAAGATTTTTTGGGCTATAGAAATCCCATATAAATGACCACCACATGCCCCTCCATGGAAATAATTCAGCACAAGCTCAACCTCCTCATGAGTTAAACAACGACGTAAAATGAAATCTACCCCACGGTGGTACAATGTGTTATCCACTATAAGGTAATTCTTAGATTCTCCTTATGGGTCCTCCTCCTCTGTCCATGAAGATGAAGGACTAGGATCTGCAACACATCGAAGATTAGCTTGATAAGCTATCATAGTTGCAGGCAACGACATGTCTGTCTCGATGGGCTCATTCGAAGGACTTGGTGCAGGAAGAATTCTTTTGGAGTTTTCCTTGATGTGGATCCGACTCACTGGTCTCCTGGCCTTCCATATGCCTTGAGATCGCTCGAATTCGACCTTTTATTACCCCATTGAAGAGCTATAAAAGGAACCCTTTGGATACATTGAAGGCATATGAGGAGGCTAGGATACCAGTGAGTCAGATCCACATTAAGGAAAACTCCAAAATAATTTGGCCTTTTGCACACATCCTGATGTACACGGTTTTAGAGGTCAAACCCGTGTATATACGTGATAAAGGGTTTAAAAGCCGCTAATGGAAATTTAAGCATGTTTTTAGGGATGATCTAGGAAACATCAAAGGAAAAAAAAATGGTCCAATGGGTCTAAGGAATCTGCATAGGGATAGGGAAGGCCATAAAAGTGTGATTCACCATGTGTGGTAAAATCAGCTATAACACATTTAAAAAATTTGCTATCTGTTAGTTGGGAGGAGTGATGGCAGGGAAGTGGTGGGTGACAGAACTACCAGTCCTTGCCCCATGCACACTCCACTAGCTAGCTCACTCACTCATGCTGGGGCAGGGGAATAGAATTGATTCCCATTTCTCTCCACTCTTCCATGAGGGAGGGTTCTCTTCATGCGCAAGCAGGAGATCTCTGTGGTTACCCTCACGTAGGCAGTCGGGTGGTTCCCCACTTTTGGGGATGACCATCGTTTGTTTAGGTTTTTTCCTCATTTATTTGTTCTTCCTCCCACAGTGAGTCATCCTGTTCACTCTCCTCATGATTTCCCCATCATTTTGCTAAATCCTCATGCACAGGCTAGAAATGGGATGGTTTCCCTCACAGGAGTTGGGTACTGTGATCTCACGCGGCGAGCTGGAAGGTGGCCTGAGAGGCACGATTCTACTATGTGTATGCTTTCCCTATCAATGCTGGGAATTCATCTTCTCCCCATATGCGGTGTGTAAGTTCATGCTTTTTCTCCTTATCAATTGTGGTCTACGTTTATGTTTTTCCTTTGTCCAATATTGAGAATCGGACTTCTCCCCTATTTTGGGACTTTGTAATGTTTCCATCGTTCTCATTGTGAGTTTGGGGCTATTGTATTCCCTTAGTTTTGGGTTGATTCTTGGTTATTGAGGTTGCAAAAATATTTTGGGATTGTTGCTGAGTTGTTTTGGTCACACTAGAGCCAAGAACAACTCTGAAGCGTTGTTTGACCTGAAATCCGTTTCACCTTTTTGTTTGGGGTTGTCACCCTGTGATCTTTACCTTCTTCATAGAGCCGTGAACTGTTTGTTTTACTGCAGCATGCAGTGGTTGGTATTTGGACTGTTGAGAGTATTATTAGAGGTTGGGTATACTTGATAAAACTAGTGTTTGGAGCCACTCAGAAAGAGTTAGACTGTTGGCTTTCTTCTCCACAAGCCTTGAAGAGTATTGGAAAGGGAAGTCAGAGCCTGAGGGACTGTGAAGCAGAAAAAGGATTGATTCCTGGTGTCGGGTGTGTGGATGTCTTAAAATTCATGTTAACTTTGGTGTAGGCATCCTTATCTCTCCATTGAGGCCACTAGCTTAGCATTTATTCTTTCCTATCTCCTTGATGGCCTGATAAACCCTACTGTGTGGGATTGGCTGATTTGTGTACCTTGGCTATGTGTAAGCCTTCTTTGACCCTTATTCCTTGAGGAATCATGCCCAGCTCGGGGGTGTCAATGTTGCTGAGAGATTCATGAGCATGCTGGCCTATGGTTGGGTGGAATGTTGCAGCGACGTAGCTGGTTGCAGGATGAATCCTGTTTAAGATAAGTATTCTTGATTATTTCGTCTCTACATTTATATTACTGATTAATGAATATAATGAACATGTGGCATGCTCGATTGAATGTATGTTTTCTTTCGCTATGTATATGAAGGATTATGCATCTTAGTATGTTTTATATTTTAAGAATTTTATTCTAGTATTTTATGTATGTTCATGTTCATGGGGCTATTATGCCTGTATGTCTGGTGATAGTAGCGTCCTCTTCACCGGTTTAAGGGTCGGGGACATTACAGTATGGTATCAGAGCTCTGGTTGCAGCATGGACCTGAATGGGCCATGGAAGATTAGATAGTAGAAGAAGGTCACCTTCTACCTAGCAAAGATCAGAGAACTTCCAAAAAAAAAAAATTTCCTGAGTGCTGGAACCATCGGCCCATTGGGAGACTAAGTGTGAAGCTCTTCCGAGGTAGCGGCTCACCTAGTTTGAAGGTCACCCGACGAGGGAAAAACATCCTTGGTTTCAAAAAAATTTCTAAGTGTTTGGTCATCAGCACATCGAAAAACTTAGATAGATGGATCTCTGATGCAGAACTCAGCAGCGAAATTAGTTGGACACATCGGCAATGATTAGTTGATTGCGTCGCCAATGCTTAGCTAATTGAATGCCACCATTGTGGACAGCTAGAGGACTATCCTTTCGATGGATAGAGCCTCCGACCATCGATGCCGTAGAGGGAAGACGTTCTGGTAGCCGATGCAGTGGGAAATTTTTGAAAGTTTTCTCTAAGTAACGAAATCATCGGCCATCGGAAGACGTTAGTGGTTCATGCACCCGTCGTTGCGAAAACCTAGAGCACTAGTCTTTTGACAAGGAAAAGTTTCGACTGGCAATGCTGATGTGCTTCAATTCCTTGATTGGAAAAGAACAGTTGATTTGATCAGTGATGGATAGGAAATGGTCGAGACGATGAAGTGGAAGAAGAAGGTAAAGAGAATTTTTTTTGAAATTTTTTTCGGAGTGTTGACCTCATTGGCTATCGGGAAATGTTAGTTGTTCAGGTTGCCGATGAACATCAAAAGGACTTAGTGGTTCAAGTTCCACCATTGTGGAAGCCTAGTGCATTAATCCTCTGATGGATACAGGTTTCACTTACCGATGCCATGATGGCTGTGTCACCAATCGGAGGAGAATAGTCGTGGTCATCACCGATGAATAGCAGATGGAAGAGCCAATGCGACAGAAGAAAAGGAAGGAAGAAAATTCAAAATTTTCTCTAAGGCACGAGATCATCGACCATCAAGCAATGTTTGTGGATTGGATCGCCAATAGGAAAAGGTTCAATGAAGGTGGACCGTAGTTGCGGCTGCTTAGTCAACTATTCCATTGATGCATTAGTCTTCCACTCACTGATGCCGAGGTGTTAGTGAATTATTGTTCTGATAACTACGGTGGCGTTTAGTGCTCGGGAGTGCCGACACTGTAGAAGTATGGGGGTTCAATCTGCCGATACCAACCCATATGATGAAACAACAGATCCGATCGTTGATCAAAAACAATTAAAGACACCACTCACAAGAGTTAATGCTTTGTGGAACCGCCGTTGCAGACGTCAAAGGGACTAACCGTCCGATGCGTAGGGCACCCGGTCGCTGACGCAACTGTTAGCCTATGCTATTGTCGATGAAATTCGAAACGATAGATGACTAAGGACTCGATATCGCATATGAAATTAAACAAATGGGTCACCGATAATACTCAGGATAATAGACCATTGTAGGCCCAATACGGTGGAAGGAAATAGATGAGCAACTCATCGATGCATATCAGAATCCTAGTCGGTTCGCCTGTGGAAACTGTAGAAAGATCACTTTCTACCGTTGCAGCTGCTCAAGGGTCTCTGCACCCGATGAACAACCGATTTTCTCACCGATGAAGATCAGAAGTTTAGTCATTTTGCCTGCCAAAATTCCGGAAATAAATAAGCAAACAGACCACCGACGAGCTAGACGTTCTAATTGCCGAAACGTCAGAAAATTAGTTGGGATGAGACTCGATTTTGACAAAGGATAATTTTGGTTTTTTCCAGTGAAATTTCCAGCAAATCTCAGCTAGTGTTCAGTGAATAATTTCTCATTGGATTTTCAGAAGTTTCAGCATTGAAAAGGAAGAAAACCCTAGGTGATTGAAGTTGGTATTCCTGACCAAAATTCAGTGGTGTGTCTTGCCATCATTTTTGAAATGATGTGGTTTTCACACCTGAGGTCAGAATGAAGCATGTGGATAGGTGTCGAAAATATTATCCAGCAAGGAACAAGGGAGAGTCACTAGAATTTGAGTGTGGAGCAGCAAAGTGCTAGTGATTGCTTGAAAGAGAAATGTGCTACTGTCAGAATGGACAAATCCAGGAATTGCATGCCTAGAGGTAGCAAGACCATGAAGTCAAACTAGTTGTTGTGTGGAAAAGGAGTTCCATGCAGGGATGAGGGGATTGAAAAGGGAAATTTCCTTAAACCTTATCTGGCTAATTATAATTACATTTATAAGTTTCATACATGAAATGTATGAAGATATCCCTTGCATGCATAGGATATTACATGTTGGTAAGATTAGTAAGAATTATACATGTATAATGAACCACTAATGGTAGTTATTGCATTGATGTTGGCATTAGTGGAAAAAACAACGAAAACATGGACATCGCTGAATATGTTTGTGATGCCGACGAATGTGACTAGCAACCCTATGGAGAAAGGGATAAGGAAACAAGTCCAGAATCAAAAGTTGGTGAGCAAGTTTTGCAAACTCCTGCAAAGGACCAACCAAACTGGTAATGTTAAGGGTGTAAGTAGGACCCATGAAGGTAAGAGTTTAATTATTACAACTGCATGGAGTGGTAAAAGAAAGATGTCTCATACCATGTGGGTATTTGAATTTTATACTACATTAATATAGAAATGTGTCATGCTTGTATTATGTGTTGTTATGAGCCTTAGTAGCCCAAAGAAAGTAAGTACTGATGGTCTTGATTATAGCAATGCATCCTATATGAAGTATTCATGGTTAGGCCATGCATGTTATGATTGAATGCATCGTATTCTGGAATCAATGCAAGGTAGCATTGAGTGGATATGCTTTAAAAGGTTTCATAAATCGTGTGGTTATGCATTGAACAGATGCATATGAAAAGTATGAGTAGATGTTGTGATGCAATGCATGAATGCATAGAGATAGTGTATGTGTCATTATGAATAACTAATGGCTGAAATAATGAATTAATGAAAATTCTGGAACCATTTCAAGGGCCGATGTGAATGCAGGATAGTAAGTGCATGAAGAGGGTAGGCATGATCAATTGGCTGCCGAAAATGCTCTATGGAATGGCAAGGTGGTATAATGATACGCTTGTGAAGTAAGGAGTATCTAACCAATTCATTTAAATTGCATAAGTGATGCGACTATACCTTGCAAATGTTAGTATGACAATGATTGCGTGAAGTAAATGAGTTTTGGTAATATTGATGTGATTAACAACTAGAAGTATTTGAATTTTATAAATTCTGAAAATGCTTCAGTGCTTGTTGCAGCAATCAAAAAGTTATATGCATCAAGACTTACTAAGTATTTTGCTGACTGAGGTTCAGGTTTCAGGTAGATTTTTGGGGCATGGAAAAGTGGGTAAGACCATGACAAAGTCTGAAATATACCATGTGAAAGAGCCAAACCTCATGAGAAGAGTCTCATGCCTATGAAACTAGTTTGTATGTGTAATTAGTTGTAAATTTGAATTTGTGAATTTTGAATTTAAGAAATCACTGACAACTACTAATCACTATTGGCTTGCATAAAATTGTGTCAGGAGGATGCACTGCAAGTGGGTATTCATGTTATTCTAGTAAGCATAAAATTATAATGGGAATAGTGGTGCTGCTTACAAGAGACCCACAATTGAGGATCACCTCATTGCCAAGCAAACCAATTTCTATAGTAGACAGAATTGCAAATTCCTATTGAATTTAATTACTAATGTCATTGCTTGGTTATGGAAAAATCAATTTGGATTGTATTATTAGATAATGATTGACTGTTTGGCTATTTGATGAATGTGCCATGGCCTGCAGGAGCCAAAATTCATGGGAAGGTTTTCCCTTATCTTGGAAACGGGTTTCAGGTGAAACTCCATTGGACATTTTGGAAATGTCTCATCGACACTGCATGTTTGGTAAGCCACATGAGTGAGATGGTATAGATTATATCGGTAAGACATGTGTGGATATGAAATGTAAAAAGGAATTGGGATGGAAAACCGAGGGACTGTCAACTCAGAGAATGGATCCCCCATTCCTCCTCAACGAAGGAATACTACCTCGGCAAATGGATAAGTGTTCTATAACCCTAGCTAAGAATATGCATGTAAATTGTTGAATTCAATATACAGAACATGTTTTGATTTTATTTCCATTGTGGCAGATTGCTTGAGTATGAATAGGGCCTACGTGGCACACACTAGAAAAGGGTGCACACTTTTTCGATGTCAAATTATGGAATGGTTTTTCAATATTGATTACACCCTAGGGAGTGGACGCACTCCTGGTGTCTCAATACTTGATAGTGAATGATATGAAATGTGATTACAGTTTTAGAACAATAACGTTGATGAATATGCTTATATAGATTGTGTTGTCAGGCTAAACAGATGTAGTCTAGTGTTGTACACTAAATGGACAATGGCTTGAGCTCATCCTACCTTCTACAGAGAAGGAGACATTCCTGAGGGACTATCAACTCAGAGAAGGGAATGGTCTCTCCAAAGAGCACAGAGAAGGAGAGATTCTTGAGGGACTGTCAAATCGGAGAAGGGAGTGGTATCTTGTGTGATATGGGGTAGTGGAATTAGAGCTCACTACCAGAAATGAGACCTAGAAATGGTCGTTTATTGTTGATATAAGTGCATGTGTTATTGTTGATGGCCTGTTAAACCCAACGGTGTTGGCTTGGCTGATGATTGGTTGTTGATATAAGTGCATTGTTGATATAAGTGCAAGCGATTTGTTGACAATCTAATAAACCCAACTAAAGGTTCGCTTAACTGTGCTTGATATATGTATAAAAGGATGTTGTGAAGCATCTTGCGTGCTGGTCTAACATCCAAGTCCATAGACGATCCCAAGGCTTGCAAAGCGAAGCAGGATCCTATGGACCAATGAGGAAATGCATAATACAAATAAGTATTGGATTATTTTACAATTCTTGTTTATGAATATGCATGTGTATATGATTTGGTTATGATGTTTTAAGCTCTTGTTAAGAGATAAAAATTGATGAGAATAAACTAAACATGTGAATTTATTCAATGTCTGAATATAGGTATCGCTGGAAGCGAGGACTATGAGAGAATCCTAGGGGTGCATGTGTACATGTGAATGTCCTAAAAAGCTCAGAATGAGCAGTAATGAAAAAGGTGCTAGTGAGACTGTGAAGTTCCTAGTAGCCGAGACAAACCATGTGGGGAGGCTCCATGGTTGAGAGGTCTGAAATAGAACAGAGACACTAAGTGTCATGACCAAGAGGGATTGGTCCAGCATTCACAGTGAAGTGAAAGAGCCTGAGAGCATGAAAAGCCACATCGGTGGTGTGGGTTCCAGGATGGAACAAAACAAAGAGGGGAAAAACTCTTGCTGCTCTCTCTTACCTTTTGATTATCTATGTATGTATGTATGTATGTATGTATGTATGTATGTATGTATGTATGTATGTATATATTTATGCACTGTGAAAACAAAAGGTTGTTGAATGCATGTATGACCGAAAATGGAATGTGTGTATTTTCTTAAAGTAAATTATGAATGCTGGAATGGTTAATTCCCTGATCAAGAATGGACATGAATGAGCTCATGTACCGGTTGGGAAGGCATGAAGAATATGAAATTCTCCTTGATGAGACTTGGACCGTCATGCCAATTAGAAAATTAATTGATTGATATTAATTCCTATATTATGCTTGGTCTAATAGAATTTCAATGATGCATTTCATAGGTGAAAAAGGTGAAATCCAGTGGTGCACATTGATCATGGCAACACACCAAAAGTTGCTGGACTTGGCTGGAAGTCTCCTTCAAACGATTTCCAGGACCCAAGAGAATATTGGAGAGATGCTCAAGATATAGAAAAGGTAGAATGAGATGAACCACCAGATTTTGCAAGACTCTATTGGTTTTCAAAAGGACGTAAAAATCCTTATGGGAGCAATCCGTAAAGGCAAGGAAGGTGGATCAATGATGGGATATTCGTAAGCGATCCATTAAGAAATGGTCCAGGCATGAAGACTTAAAGGAAATTGAGCAGGTAAATATGAAGCAGCCAATGAAATGTTGGAAATGTAGAGGACATCATTTACGCCGGGACTGCCCAATGAGGGAACATAAAGAGGGCAGCAGCCACAAAGTTCCTCGACTTGGGGATGAGCCAAAAGCTAAGAACCAGTAGGGGAAGCTCGTGGAAGCTGAGGGGTTTGGTCCTGAAAGTTCAAGAAAATAATTGAACATGGGACAGATCTGCAAAATTTTGAAATTTTGGATGTGAAAATTGTATATGTATTCCTATGTATTGGAACACCGAGGACAGTGTTATTCCAAGGGGGATGAGATTGTAATGCCCCGGTTTTGACCCCATTTGCATTAAAAGGTACATGATGTATATATTGTAATAAATCATGGTGTGGAGCTAAAGGAAAAATCCCCACCATCGATTCGGCTGTGTTATGTTTCAGCAATAGGGATCGTTCCTGATGGTATATCATGCTATCCGAGACATTATAGTTCTGGCATCATATGAATATGCACATCAATTAAAATAAACCTACAGCGAGCTACGACGATGCAATGTTAAATGAAAATGGCATGATTCCTAAGGTTAAGGGGGGGTTTTCCAACCCGTGGGGGGTCATTGGGAGTTTTCCATGTCTTGGCCACCAATTTAAAAATTCTATTGTTTGTTAGTTGGGAGGAGTGATGGTGGGGAAGTGGTGGGTGACGGGACTGCCAGTCCTTGCCCCACGCACACTCCACCAGCTACCTCACTCACTCACGCTGGGGTAGGGGAACAAATTTGATTCCCATTTCTCCCCACTCTTCCATGAGGGAGGGTTCTCTTCACGCATAGGAAGGAGATCTCTGTGGTTACCCTCACACAGGCAGTCGGGCGATTCCCTACTTTTGGGGATGACTGTGGTTTGTTTAGGTTTTTTCCTCATCCCTTTGTTATTCCTCCCACAGTGAGTCATCTTGTTCACTCTCCTCACTATTTCCCCATCGTTTTGCTGAATCCTCATGCACATGCTGGAAATGGGATGGTTTCCCTCACACAGGAGTTTGGGACTGTGATCTCATGTGGCGAGCTGGAAGGTGTCCTGAGAGGCATGATTCTGTTGTGTGTATGCTTTCCCTATCAATGCTGGGAATCTGTCTTCTCCCCATCTATGATGTGTAATTTCATGCTTGTTCTCCTTATCGATTGTGGTCTGCGTTTATGTTTTTCCTTTGTCCCGGATTGAGAATCGTACTTCTCCCCTGTTTTGGGACTATGTAATTTTTCCATCGTTCTCATTGTGAGTTTGGGGCTGTTGTCTTCCCCTGGTTTTGGTTACTTCTTGGTTGTTGAGGTTTCAAAAATATTTTGGGATTGTTGCTAAGTTTTTTTGGCCATGCTAGGGCCAAGAACAACTCTAAAGCATTGTTTGACCTGAACTATGTTTCACCTTTTTGTTTGGGGTTGTCACCCTTTTATCTTTACCTTATTCAAAGAGCTCTGAACTGTTTGTTTTACTGCAACATGCAGTGGTTAGTCTTTGGACTATTGAGAGTAGGATTAGAGGTTAGGTATGCTTGAGAAAGCTAGTGTTTGGAGCCACTCAGATATAGTTAGACTCCTGGCTTTCTTCTCCACAACCCTTGAAGACTATTGGAAAGGGAATTCAGGGCCTGAGGGACTGTGAACCAAAGAAAGGACTGATTCCTGGTGTCGAGTGTGTGGATGTCTTAAAATTCAGGTTAAATTTGGTGTAGGTGTTTTTAGCTCTCCATTGAGGCCACCAGCTTAGCATTTAGCCTTTCCTAGCTCCTTGATAGCTTGATAAACCCCATTGTGTGGGATTGGCTGATTTGTGTACCTTGGATATGTGTAAGCCTACTTTGACCCTTATTCCTTGAGGAATCATGCCCATATAGGGAGTGGCAGTGTTGCTGAGAGATTGATAAGCACACTAGCCTATGGTTGGGTGGAACATTGAAGCAATGTAGCTGGTTGCGGGACAAATCCTGTTTAAGATAAGTATGCTTGATTATTTTGTCTCTACATTTATATTACTGATTAATGAATATAATGAACATGTGGCATGCTTGATTGAATGTATGTTTTCTTCTTCTATGTATATGAAGGATTATGCATCTTAGTATGTTTTATGTTTTAAGAATTTTACTCCATAATTTTATGTATTTTCATGTTCATGGGGCTATTATGCCCATATGTCTGGTGATAGTAGCATCCTCTTCACTGGTTTAAGGGCCGGGGATGTTACAATTGTCTATCAAGAAAAGAGGTAACATTTAAAGCTACAAAATAGTCAAATAAATCCAAAGCTTTACCTAAGAACCAGTCATAGATATCAGATGAGGAAGAAGCTCTTTTAGTCAAGAAACTTGAGAAAGTTACTAGAAAGTACAAAGGAAATATACCACTAAAGTGATTTAACTATGGAAGAATTGGATATTTTTCCACAAAGTGTCCTTACCAAAACCAAGAGGATGGTGATGATGAAGAACCTTACATTCATAAGAAATATCAAATGAGTAAAACCATATAAAAGAAGAAAATAATGACAAGTATCCTTATGAACTATAATTTGGAAGGCCTACCTCAGTCAAATATTTCAAAGTGTTTTGCAGCAAGTGCTACATAAAGAGGAAAGAGAATGACCTTGGTAATTTTGAATCTAGAAACCAACAAAGCATATAGATGTTACAATAAAAGGATACACAAAATCATAGAAAGTGCAGATGTAAGAGTAGATGACATAAAACCAAGAATACTAAGAAGCCAAGATGATGATGAAAGAAAAATGATGAAGAAGAAAAGGAAGTCTCACAAAAGAATGAAAATGTTCATGATGAATAATAAGAAGAATAGAAAGATAAAAGAGAAGAAAGTGAAGATGAGGACTCTCCAAGACCTGATACAAGAGATCCATATACAATCCTACAAAAGAATAATCTTGAAACACAAATCATAGGTGACAAAGATGCTAGAGTTAGTATAAGAAGGAAACTAATGTTTAATGAACAAGCCTTGCGATTAGTGGTGGAACCTAAGAACATCACAGAAGCGAACAAAGATGGTAATTAGATCAAGGCCATGAATTAAGAATTTGATCAAATTGAGAAGAACCAAACTTGGGAACTTATCCCATTACCTCAAGGAAAGAATGGTATCGGTACTATTATACCTATTTTTCATCAACCTACAAAATATCAGTATTTTCCTTTAGATCCTTAAATTTTGAACGTGGAAATGTGTAAGGATGAACAATTTCATACTTTTAGACACCACCGCACTTTACTTATGGACAAATTGTGGTACCTAGATCAGTAACGCCAATTCGATATTTGGAGAGAGCGGTGCCACTGCCTGCTTCCCATGTACAATGTGTGGTTCCCACTTGGTAATTCCCTTTCTCTTTGAACAAGTCGTTAGGTTTGAGTCATAAAGGAAAGTTCGAGATGCTTCTTGAATCTTTCCTTTGTAGAAGCCTCATCCCTATGGTTTAGGCCACCTAGAGCTCAAGATCCATCATCATACGATCACCCCTCCACCTCTACCATGAAATCCTCAACATATCCCATCCTCTCATGCATTTAAATACTAGATTACCCCCCATGGGTAAGAGGAGAAATAATGTGTTATTGCATCCAAAATATAGCCAATTTCAGTTAGACTCTTAGGTGATTAGTAGGCAAACTCTAGGATTTGAGGCAACGTTCATTGAGAAAGAGTTCTCAACACCAAAATATCGGTTCCAACTCACCCTATTCATGTTTTTAATACAAATATAGTTTCTTTCCCACATGAACTCGTATGCTTGATTATCACATTGTGTTTTTTGTTTAATTCCTTAGTATTTCACATAGGATTTTAAGTTGTCTTGTTACCCTTATCTTGGTTGGTATTTTTTTGTATCTTGCAGATCATCTGCACATATCAAGCACTTCAAATATCATGCCTTGCAGCCTATGGAAGGTAAGAGGAGCAGTCAATTCAAGAGGTTTATATAATCCTAGGAGAAGTTTCTACATCTTGTTGTTTTTTTGTTCTAGTATTGAGTGTTTCATGCTAGGGAAAAAACCTATATCCGCATTGGTTGAGTATGTCTAGTAACAAAACTGGGGACTCCACTATTGTTTTTATATTTTATGTGTTTTTATAATATTTATGAATGATATTGAAACGTGCTTCCTACTTTTGCAGATGTGGGGATAGCTAAACCAGAAGGATCATCCCCGAATGATAGGTGAGTCAGTGCTCAATTCATACATCACTATGATGATGAGATGACTCATCTTGAGGAGAACCTCAATAGGATCACTTTAGACATGTTTGATTTTTATCATTTAATCTATATGATGTAGGATATTATATGAGAGAATAACACACACAACAATAATCACAAGAGACAAGAGACACAAAGAGTTTTCCTTGGGGAAACCATAAAGGAGAAAACCCCGCAAATTACTCAGAGATAGAATGAGCACCAATAGAAAAAGTAAAATCCAAAAACACAAAGATGATCTCCGACATTTGTTCTCTCTCTCACTTGTGTGAGATACTCCTCTCTCACTCATGTGCTACAATTGAGTGACTATGTATGTTTTAAATAGAGAGTCTCACACTCTATTTATACTAGTTTTCCATGTGACAATTACTCACCAGGGCCTACCTCACTAGGAGAGTCTAATAACCCTAATAACCCTCAACTATGGGGACTATTGCCCCGACTTACAATGGAGGGTTAACCTCAACTCAATTGTGGTGACTATTGCCTCGAATTACAATGGAGGGTTAACCTCAATGACTTTACATGACTTTATTATATTAATGACTCTCCCGATCAAAGTAACATCGAGGTATAATGAAATACAATATAAAATATACAAGTGAATACATTTCGAAGTTATAAATACATCAACACTACCTCTTAACTAGGAAGGTATTCTCTTGACATAGTTTATCAGCACAAGTATTCATCACTGGATCATCATCCAAGCTGGATCATCATCATCACTGCTTCTGTTATCCCAAGAAAATGGTGCTATCTCTCAATTATACTCGTCATAGGAATTTCAACAAAGCCAACCTTGTTGGATGTAGGCCTAGACTCCATGTAGGTATTCACATCTTCATCACTTATATCTAACCATGGTAGGAACCAATCCTCTCACCATGTCAGAAGAGCACAGTGCTTACATATTACCATGGGAGTAACTAATCCTATCGCCATGTTAGAAAGGGACAACACTTACATATGACCATGGGAGGAGCCAATCCTCTCTCAATGTCAGAAAGGCACAACACATGATCCTGGGAGGCCATTCAAGGTGGTTCTAACAATATCTTGTTCTTATTTGATTTCTTCATCATAGAAATGAACAATTCCTTTTGGTGTCTTTAGAGATGACACATGAGGGATGATATGATCTTTAATAGAATCTGCAATGATTCTCTTGGCTCTAGACTTAGCCTCATCTCCCTCTCGCTCTTAGAACTTTCTTACTGAAATACTGATCTAATTCATTTTATTCAAATATCATGGAGTTCCTACACTTCCATATTTGGAATTTGTCAGCTTCACCAAGCTTGTCATGAAGCCAGTGTGATAGGTCATTTTGAAATGAGAACCTAAAATGTAAATAGCAAAAGGTTAGATCTTATCGATTTGAGGTGCCTGTCCTTGTTCTGGATCTGGATGATATAGGGTTTGTCAGAGAAACCCTTGTAGAAATAATAGATCAATGCTATGTACAATGATGCTAAGAAGAAGCACAGGAAATAGATCTTGCTACTAAGAATTCTCACAAGCATACACAGGAAAATAGAGAGAAGAAAAGAGACCGAATCACATGAATGAAGAGATGAATATTGGTGTGTATCCTTCCATTGAATAATTATGAATAATAGTGTACATAAATAGTACATCCCTCATAGGAAAATCTAATTGTATGGAAACAACTCATAAAGCTCAAAAAGGCTGACTTACCAAAATATAGCAAACCCCCATAGGTGGCTAAAGCACTTACCAAATCTATCAAGGACCGCACGAGTTGGAAAAATCATGAGTGAGTTATCAAGGATATGTAAATAACATGCTAATCCTAGAAAATGGAGAAAAACTAGTGGAGTATGGGTTGGAAACAAAAGCTCCTAGTTTCCTAGTTGACTAGCTTTTATCTTATCCATAGAAAAGTAGGAAAAGCAGAAAAAGCAGAATAAAGCAGAATCTGCTGTAAAGTCCTGTATACTAATTCTGTATGGTCAAAAGGTGGTCAAGATCAACTCATAATTGGAAATAAATCATTCCTAGGATATAGATGGCATGTATTGAATTTAAGGTGCAAGTGGATGCCAACTAATTAAACTAGTGGGTGAATAATTAATCAAATAATGATTAATTATTTTATCCTAAGTTGTGAGTGGGTTTAATATATTCCAACACCCCCCTATAATTCTGAATTTATGATGGTATGACAAAAAATATAGATGCATATAGATGCATATAGGGCCCAACAAAAAGGCTATGGTCACCCTTTAACAATTATTATGTCCAGAAAAGTGAGGAAAGAGGCAAAACCACATGGGGAAAATCCTCCCTCAAGATAGGAAAAGACACAAAATTTGAAATATGTGTTCAACATATATTAATCTTCACTTTAATGAGCTTACTCAACTGCTTCTGGATGAAGGACTTGTTGAAGAAATCATGAACTCCATGATCATGCACTGGAGTGTAGAACCTGCAAGAAGGAAGAGGAGAGACTCCTTGTATCTCATCAACTGATGAAGTAGGGGCATTATCTAAATTATTCTTGCTGCTGTAAAACTCTGATCTACAAACATAATCTTAAATGGAAAAGAGATTTGTGCATACTCCTTTCCAAAGAGTACAAAAAATAAGGCAATTTATTTCACACCCAATTCCCTGAATAGCTGCAAAATTGTGATGTGAATCACATGTCAATATTCCAATATGATGTAGCACCTGTATAGATCTGATATGAGGATGATAAAACTCTGATATATCAGAAATAGTATCATATGGAACATCAAGGACAAAGGCTTCAGTGGCTCCATGAGGATATAGGGCTAGACTAGGAAAATTATGAGCAACTAGGGAAAACTTATAGGTGTAAAAATATTAATGATGGATGGGAATAATATATAAACCATAAGTGTTTAGAACATATCCAAACATGTTTAATATCAGTCCATATATGACTAAGGTCATGGATAACCAGCCACTGAAAGTTAGGAAAGACTTCAAATCATGTAAGATAAATATCACTGCATAAGAGACCAATGAGGAATCAACTAGTGAGCTTGGGATTTGTATAGTCTTTGGATTATTCATAGGTATGGTATATGGTATGGAGGGTGGTATTATATGTGTATCAACCTGAAAATATTCTTCTAAATCAGAATCTAAAGGATCACATATAAGCATATCAATAGACTCATGGGAATACATTGGTAATGAATCCTCTGTATGAAAGGAGGAAAGAATGAGATGTTCACAATATTCAAGAAGGCTCTGAGTATTGATTCAAAGAAAAAAGGAGGATATTATGAATCACATGAGATCAAGTAAGGTAAGTGGTATGACACAAATAAGGCTTGATGTGGCTAAGCAAACATCCTGGAAGTCACTGGGTTGCACACCATCAATGAGAGAGGTATGTAAGAGGTGTGAAGAATCTGGCACATAGATCTCAGAATATAAGATAGGAGATTTAGAGAAAAATGAATGGGTTATAGGATCATAATCAATATCAGCAGCAGCTCCATATTTTACTTCTTTTTCATCAATAGTATCAAAAGAAGAAAAATCACCTTCAAGAGACACAGAAAAAGATGGCTCTTCAATATTTGTTTCTTCATTGAAGGAGGAAGCATTCGAATGAAAGAGGGAAGAAACAACATGAAATATATGAGAAAATTATTCATCATAATCAAATTCATTAAAGAATGTAGAGGCCAAGAAATCTTGAGAGAGAGAACAAGATGAGATGCTAGGTTCGCTCCATGCTTCATCTTTAATTTCCTACAAAGGAAAAGCTTTGTCCAAAATTTTCCAAAGCTCAAATGGAAATTTAACAGAATATCTGAGATGATATATATTTGGAGAAATTAAAAAACACATAATTTCATAAGCTCTATCAAAATTATTTATCCAATCAATCTTCTCTTCATAAGACTCAGGTTCACTCAATGCACCAATGGAGACATCAAAGAGAGATTGCCTCTTCAAGTATGCACTCATCTTTGGCTTCCAATCAGCATAGTTGAAAGGAGATAGTAGAGGAAATTTTGAATCCATATATAGGTTGTTGATATGCTCTATTAGATACTCTCTACAACCTGCAAAACAAACTAGTAGAAAATCTTGTGAGCTAGACAAGCTCTTCTTCAGAGAGGGATAGGAGACTGGATGCGCTCCTCAACTTTGTAGAACGTGATCAACCTTGATGATATGATACCATGTATAAATAATAGATAAATTCTATGTGCAATTATTCTAAGAAGAAGTACATGAAATAGATCTTGCTACTAAGAATTCTCATAGGCATACACAGGAAAATAGAGAGAAGAAAAGAGACCGAATCACATGAATGAAGAGATGAATATTGGTGTGTATCCTTCCATTGAATAATTATGAATAATAGTGTACATAAATAGTACATCCCTCATAGGAAAATCAAATTGTATGGCAACAAATCATAAAGCTCAAAAAGGATGACTTACCAAAATATAACAAACCCCCATAGGTGGCTAAAGCACTTACCAAATCTATCAAGGACCTCACAAGTTGGAAAAAGCATGAGTGAGTTTTCAAGGAGATGGAGATAACATGATAATCCTATAAAATGGATAAAAACTAGTGGAGGATGGGTTGGAAACAAAATCTCCCAGTTTCCTAGTTGACTAGCTTTTATCTTATCCATAGAAAAGCAGGAAAAGTAGAAAAAGCAGAATAAAGCAGAATCTGCTGTAAAGTCCTGTATACTAATTCTAGATGGTAAAAAGGTGGTCAAGATGAAACCATAATTGGAAACAAATAATTCCTAGGATATATATGGCATGTATTGACTTTAAGGTGCAAGTGGATGCCAACTAATTAAACTAGTGGGTGAATAATTAATCAAATAATGATTGATTATTTTATCCTAAGTTGTGAGTGGGATTAATATATTCCAACAACCCTAATTTTAAAAACTTGGAATATTTAAGATATGATTGGATAGAAACATGTACCTCCTCAAGGCGAGTTAAGGAGCATACTCATTTTCCAAAACTTGTGATCAGAACTGCAAAATATCGGATGCCCTAGTTTTTATCAATTTCTTTTGCAGAATTTCCTTGTATTGTTTCTGTAGTATCTCTAAAATTACTACTCCTCTATGTATAAAACTTCGCATTGAGGTATCCTTGTCTGTCCTCTTTCCAAAACTGTAGGTTTTAGCAAAATTGGTTTCACCAATTTGGACTTATGAGAGTTTTCCCAAGGTGACTTATTTTAGGACAGTTCATCATAGAGAACTTGTACAGGCTTCCACGTGTCACTGTTTCACCTTTGGGGTCTAAAAATTTTACCACAGAAAGTAAATTTCATATCCTATCTTAACAATCTTTCAAAATTTCATTTTGACCTTCGTAGCATGAGATATAGCAATTTTCCATAAGTGTCTTGTTTAGGGATGAATCTAGGGAGAGGTTGAAACCATGATTTGGAGGAATAATAACAAGAGACAAGAGACACAAAGAGTTTTCCTCGGGGAAACCATAAAGGAGAAACCCTGCAAATTACTCAGATAAAGAATTAGCACCAATAGCAAAAGTAAAACCCAAAAACACAAAGATGATCTCTGACAGTTGTTCTCTCTCTCACTTGTGCGAGCTCCTCCTCTCTCACTCATGTGCTACAATTGAGTGAGTGTTGATACTCTCTATTTATACTTGTTTTCCACTTGAATTTTACTCTTACAAGGCCAACCTCACTAGGAGAGTCTAATAACCCTAATACCCCTCAACTGTGGGGACTATTTCCCCGACTTACAATGGAGGGTTAACCTCAACTCAATTGTGGGGACTATTTCCCTGACTTACAATGAAGGGTTAACCTCAATGAGTTACATGAATTTATTATATTAATGACTCTCTCGATCAGAGGAACAAACATCTCCATCGGGGTATAATGAATACAATAAGAAATATACAAGTGAATACATTCCAAAGTTACAAACATATCAACAAATCCATTGGGCATATAGTTTGGTTGTTATAGACTATAATTCTCATATTGACATATTCATGTATTTGTAACTTCACAATGTATTCACTTGTATTTCTTATGTATTGTATTTCAATGTACCCTAATGTTCCTATCGGGAGAATCATTAATGTAATCAAGTCATGTAAAGTCATAGAGGTTAACCCTGTCTTGTTGATTAGGGGGGAAGTCCCCACAATTGAGGGGCACTAGGGTTATTAGACTCTCCTATTGAATTCAGTCATAGTAAGTATTTGTCAAGTTGGAAGCTAGTATAAATAGAGAGTGAGCCTCTCTATTTGACACACACACTCACTCAACTACAGTGCATGAGCGAGAGAGAAGGAGCTCGCACAAGTGAGAGAGAGATCAACTGTCAGAGATCATCTTTTTGTTTTTGTGTTTTATTTTTTTCCATTGGTGCCCATTCTATATTTGAGGAATTTGCTGGGTTTTCTCCTTTTTGGGTTCCTCGAGGAAAAATCTTTGTGTCTCTTATATCTTGTGATTATTGTTGTGGATGTTATTATCTTAGATAAGATCCTAGATCATATTGATTAAATGACAAAATCTAACATGGTATTAGAGATAACCTGAGAAGAAGACACTGTGCAGCTGTAGAAGCTAGGGCTTCTTACTTTTTAGGTCTCTCTCCATAGATCATCAATAAAAGGAGGCTAGGTTAACTCTCCATTGAAGGGCGCACCTTTATGTCGAAGCAGAACCTAATTTTGAGCATTTTCAGTTTTTGACCTACCACAACATTGGGAAATTAGGGTTTTTCACAGAAGTGGAATTTTTGAGTGAGCCCAGCATAGGTTTACTCTCCTCCTCAAAATCAAATTTTAGAGAACAAGATCAATTTTTTTGGTTGGGTAGAACTTTGGGAAATTCAAACCCTAATTTTCCCCTGAACCAAAAAACCAACACTGCAGAAGATCAGCTCCAAATCTACTTTCAACATCTCAAATTGGTAAGATCTAAATATTTTGTATTTCCATTTGAGGTTCTCATTTAATATGTCTCATCACACCAAGCTTGATGAAAATCTTGAAGGAGCTGAAAACTTCCAAGCATGGAAGTATAGGATCTCACTAGTTCTTGAAGAAAATGAATTGGACACCTATATAATTGGAGAGGTTCCAGTTCCAGAGGGAGATGAGGCTAAGGCCGTACACAAGAATAACCTGGTCAAGGATAAGAGGATTATTGCTGATTCAATCAAGGATCACCTTATACCATAAGTGTCTTCCCTAAAGACACCTAAATAAATGTTTGATTCCTTGACCAAGCTATTTGAAGGGAAGAACATAAATCGAAAGATGAACTTGAGAAACCAGTTGAAGAATGTAAAGATCCAAAATGCAGAGACTATATAGTCATACTTTACAAGGGTATCTAAAATCAAAGAACAACTTGAAGTAGTGGATGAAGAGGTAGAGAATGAAGAAATTGTGATGACCACCTTGAATGGTCTTCCTAGGTCATGGGACTCCTTCATTCAAGGGATTTGTGCTAGAAGGAAGCTGGTCAATTTCAGTAGGTTGTGGGAGGTAGGATCACAAGAATAAGCTCGAATAGTAGCACGAGAAGAAAACATGGGAAGTGAAGATCAAGTTCTTGTAGTACACTCCAAGAAAAGAATAAGGGACTATCATCATCACCAGTTTAAGAATTTTCATCAGAAAGATAACCCTAGAAGATCAAGAAAATACCTATGTAGATTCAGATGCTATACATGTGATGAGAGAGGACACTTTGCCAAATACTGTCCTAGAAATAAGAGTGTCTCTCACAAGAAGAAGGAAAACAAAAGAATACATCATGCTCATGCTGCAGAGGATGATGAACTTTCCAGGAAAAGAGTCAAACAAGAAAGTAAATATTTTTCAAGCGATGAAGAGTATGTTCTGATTTCTATCCTCATTGGAACTATCACACATGGAAGCAATGATTGGCTCATAGATAGTGGGCCTTCCATTCACATGACGGGATTCAAAGAATATTTTGTGAAACTATCTAAACATGAGTCACCCCACAAAGTGAAACTTGGGGATGAATACCAGTATCCCATAAAAGGTAGTGGTGAATCCTCCTATAAACTAGACTCGGGAAAGTCTATGAAGATGAAGGATGTCTTGTTTGTACCAGGACTAAGGAAGAATCTCCTCTCCATATTTGCATTGGATGCAAAAGGCATGAGGGTTGCATTTGTAGATGGCCAAGTCCTTGTGTGGCCAAAGGGAAAGACTATAGATGATGTAGCAGTGATTGGAGAGCAAGAGGGAGGCTTATACAAAATAAAGGGCCAACTAGAACAAGCCTTGGTTCATGATTCAGTAGAGTCAAGTGAACTTTGGCATAGAAGGCTTGCACATGTGCACTCTAGGGCACTACGACTTGTAATCAAAGTTGTTGAAGGTCTTCCAGAAATACAGGAAAAACATGAAGGTGTCTGCAAAGGATTTGCAAAAGGAAATAACACAAAGAAAACATTTTCAAGTAGCGAGAGAAAGGAAAAAGGAATATTGGAAATCATCCACTCCGATGTCATCCAATTCATTGAGTGGGTATGTATACTATGTTTCTTTCATTGATGAATTTTCTAGGAATACATGGATATATTTATTGAAAAGAAAAGATGAAGTATTCAGTAAATTCAAGGAATTCAAAGCCTTGATAAAAAACCAAACATAGAAGAAATCAAGACCTTTCGATCAGACAATGGTGGAGAATTCACATAAGATGAATTCAAAGAATTATGCATAGATTCAGGAATTAAGAGGGAGTTTACCACTCCATATAATCCACAACAGAATGGGGTTTCAAAAAGGAATAATAGAATTATTATGGAAGTAGTAAGGGATATGCTTCATGATCAAGATATTCCTATACATCTATGGGCAGAAGCTACTTGGACAAATGTGTATGTATAGAATCGTACTCCGCATAATGTACTTGAGAAGAAGACACCTGAAGAAGTTTTCTTCAACAAGAAACCAAAATTCGGTCATCTCAGAATATTTTGGCTATCCAATGTACATACACATTCCAAAAGAAAATAGGACAAAGTTAAATTCTTCAGGAAATAAGGGTATATTTGTGGGATATGGTGAAAGCTCAAAGGCTTACAGAATATAGTCCTAGGACTCAAGAAGATAGACGTCAATAGAGATGTGACATTTGATGAAGACTCATCTTACAACAAATCCAGAAAAATACCTATTACAAAACTTGAAGAAACAAAAGTACCCAGGATCCAAGATACAACTATGAATGAAGCAACTCCAGAAGAAGATCGAGAAATAGAAGAACCTCATGAACCTATAGATCCACCCCAAGAGAATAATCCTTCCAAAAGGAAACCTGGATGGGTATGAGAGGCTATCCAAGGTGAAAAAAGATATGGGGCTCCAGAATAAATGCACAGAGAAAGGAAAAAACTAGGCCCTACTCCAAATATGTATCCCTATTATGTGACATCATTGATAAAGAACCTTCCAACTATGAAGAAGGAGCAGAAAATAAAGAATGGAAGGATGCTATGATCGAGGAGTACTAGTCAATCATGAAGAACAATGTCTAGGATGTTGTCCCAATAATAGAGGGGAATTCTATTGTGACTTCCCAGTATTAAATTAAGCACATAGATCTGTTGACAAACACACAATTCGCAAGATATATCACACAATTTACTTAGTTATTGAAGAATGAAACAGTGCAAACATGTCTTGCAACTGTGAATGATTTTCGTTAATAAAAAAGTAATTAGATGATTAATTACAATGTAATAGAATGGCTAAATAGCCACATGAAATTAAAATACACATGAGGAAATTCAAATTGATTAGACTATACTTGATTTTAGGTAACTAAGACCCTGTCTAAATCATTATCGGAGGACTCAATAGTTAATTGACCTTGTCTAAATCATTATTGGAGTTCATCAAAGTTCTAAAACACAACTCAAGTGTCTAATTCAGTGTTAACTAAGGCTAACTGACTGTGGTAGGTGAGGAATGCACCTCTCCTATATGCATCCATGCAAACCTAGGGATAACTAAATGTAGAGGACTAGAACTGAATGTAACTGACTTCTAACTTAGCTTGACTAGTCACCAACTCAACTCAACTGACCTGGGTTGGTATCGACACTCCCGCTGGCTCCTAAACTGTAGGGATTGATCTAGGAGGTTCCTAAACTGATGCATGTAAGTGAAATCAGCAACAGTAGGCCTCAATTAGTGTTCCATGCACTTTATTAACTATAACATGTGCCCCAAGTAGGCCAAGCAGACCCAATGGTGCTAGTGACTAAAAATAGACTAGATGGACTCCCAATTTAGATATGAATCCTGATTTAGACATATGACCAAATTGGACAAGGGAGGATAAGTAATCCTAAAACCCCCCCTGAATGCTAACTTGGAAAATCTGTGAGCCCTGGTAACTAAGACCATAGGTCACCCATTACATCAAGTAAAGTAAAGTAATTGCTCATTACAAGGAGCTACGGAAAAAACCACATGGTAAAAATATCTAAATAGATAGAATCTGGATTCAAGTTTGAAAAGCTTGGAAATATCTTGATATAATCTTCATCTCTATGATGTGGCAAAGCAGCATGAATGGTGATCTATGCACATGTATTATGGGGCATGGCATGTAGAATTCTCCTTCTTGTCCCAAAATGTTGATGGAAGGAAGGAGGAATGTAAAATTTGCCTCTTTTTGGCTGAAGAGGTGTATTGTTAGAATAATCAACCCATAGTTTACCCACTTAGACATTAATTCCATTATTTTTGTCTTATTTTCCTAGTTCATGTGTCCCACCTTGTGCAAGTTGCTATTTGCCTATCCATAGAGGTCAAACTTTCCCTATTTGACTCATGTAGCGCATGGGAGAGCTAAAGGAATCAATTCTACTTTATTCCTGGCCTCCTAGGCGCCCTTCTACTTTTTCTACTTTATTGCCTGCTTTTTCAATGTTTTAAGGCAAAAGGAAAAGCTAGACTAGGTGAGGTTGACTTGTTTTTTGTCCTACACATCCTCCTCTCTTTTCTCCATGCAAAAGCATGTATGATCTGCCATTCCACCACTCTTTAGCTTGCCTATGCCTTTTTTCCAATTCGTGAGCTCCATGATAGACTTGGGATCAGCTTTTTACACCTATGGAGGATTTGCTTATTTTTGGTAAGCCTGCTTTATGCTAGATTTGATTTGCTCCTCATGCAATAGAATCCTTGATGTATTCTATTTATTCAGCAGCCTATGTTATTACAGGTTTGGCTATTCTACAATTACATAATACATTTTAGTGTTACAGCTCCATTTTCAGTCTCTTTTGTGAGTGATTTTGCATGATCAATTAATAATTGTTGTGAGTAAAATTAATCTATTGCTGGCCTTAATTTCCACATGGTATCAGATCCATTGTAGGTTGTTTCTCTCCTTCAAATTTTTTTTTGCAGGTTCGACATCAAAGACTGGGAGCCTTCTACTGACAGCCGAGACAGATTTTCTAGAGCTATGGATCAATCACAGAAAACTATCTTGACTCCCTTCAATATCTTTGAATGGAAAGCAGAGATGGAGATACTGTTGAGAGCAAAAGGCCTCTACAGGGTCACTATGGCAACAGAAGCAGAGCCCAATGCAGCTGCAAAGAAGATAAAATGGCACAACAGGAGGGATGAGGCTTATGGCCTCCTGTGCCTGAGTATTTCCAGAGACCTCCTTTTCCATCTCCATGGATTGACATCACCGAATGAAGTATGGGAGAAGCTTGCTGATCTTTTTGGAAAGACAGATGAGATGAGGGGACATCAAATCGAGAATGAGCTAATTTCTCTGAGTCCAACAAGCTTTGAATCCCTGCAGCTATATTTCTCCAAGTTCAAAGCACTAGTTTTGCAGCTGAAACAGTGTGGTATTGAAAAGAACGATGATCAGCTCATACTGGCCATCCTCTCGAAGCTGGGCCCTAATTATTCAGTGTTTGTTTCTACCTTCTATGCCACAAAACTAACAGCTCGAGCCTGGAAGATGCCTAGCCTTGCAGATTTCATGGAATCTCTCACACAAGAACAGGACAAGCTGGTGATGATGGGAACCATCAAACCATCCAAAGATCAAGCTTTGATTGCTGGAGATTCAAGGGTGGATTCAAAAATAAAAAAGAAAGCTAAAAATCCACCTGAGCAAAAGAGAGACAAGAAACAGTCTCCGGAGGATCAACAAGGTCCCAAGAAGAATAACCAGAAGAAAAAGAACAAAGGTGAAATGAACAAGTGCGCAGAATGCAATAAGGGCAATCACACTGAAAGCTCTTGTATGAAAAAGAAGATAGACATGCTGACCAATCTCCTGGAGAAGAATGGCATCTCCCTTCCAGAAAGCTCAAAGAAGAGAGAAGGAGGATCAAGTTCAGATGACAGAGAGAGAGTTCATGCTCTAGTTGCTGGCACATCAAGCTCACCCAATTTTATCATTGATTCTGGAGCTTCAAGACACATGGTTTCGACTAAGGAGGCCTTCTCCTCACTGGACAAGTCGAAAGGACCATCTATTGTACAGGGAGATGACTCTCTCACTGAAAGTAAAGGAAAAGAAAGGATAGATCTTGATCATGGTCAGTTCAGCAATGTGCTATATGTCCCTGGTCTCACCTCCAACCTCCTATCAGTGTACCATATGACCCACATTGGGTCTCCTAAGAAGGTCATATTCTTCCCCGATGAAGTTAAGATCACAGAGATTTCAACTGGTAGAGTCATTGCAAAAGGAGTTGCGAATCATGCTCAAAAGGTATACATGTTCTCACACTTCCTACCTTACTCAAACCCCTCTGCTCTTCTCATTCATGCTAATGAAGCCAGCAAGCTGTGGCATGAAATATTTGGCTACCTTAACTACAAATATCTTTTTTATCTTAGTGAAAAAGAGATGGTCATAGGGTTTCCCAAGATAAAATTTTCCAAAGGATTCTGCCAAGGCTATATCCTAGGAAAACACCTAGAGCACAAATTTGAGAGAGCTAGTCATGAGAGAACCTCTGCACCCCTCGAGCTGATCCATAGTGATTTTTCTGGTCCATTCCCTCATATTTCCATGAGTCAGACCAAGTATGCATTAACTTCATTGATGAATTTTCCAGGTATTGCTGGGTTCACTTCCTGAAACACAAGTCTGAAGTTTTTGGCCTATTCAAAGTCTTTAAGGCTTTGGTTGAAAACCAGTCTGGAAGGAAACTCAAGGCCCTCAGATCTGAAAATGGTGGTGAGTATGTCAAGTCTGAGTTTATTAACTATTGTGTAGATGCAGGTATTCAGATGCAGCATTCTATCCCTTACACACCACAACAAAATGGTGTTGCTGAGAGGAAGAACATATCACTGAAGGAGATGACAACATGCATGATGGAGGCCAAAACTTTGCCACCAAAGTACTGGGCTGAAGCTATCAACTGTGTAGACTATATTAAGAATAGGGTGCCTCACAAATATCTTGATGGTATGACTCCCTTCGAAGCATGGAGTGGGCACAAGCCAGATGTGACCCATTTCAGGATTTTTGGCTCAAAGGCTTGCGCTAGAATCCCGACAGAGAAGAGGAAGGATTTGTAGCCCCAAAGCCAAGAGTGTCTTTTTTTTGGATACTCTAAAGATTCAAAAGGGTACAAGTTGATAAATTTGAGCACAAACAAATCCTTTATTGAAAGGTGTGTTCAGTTTGAAGAAGAACCCCTTGCAGAAGTGGAAGTTGGTGAAGCCTCTTCACCACCTGAACCTCAAGAAGTAAGTAAAGAGTTTGTTGAACATGCTGATTCTGATTTTTATTATGGAGATAATTTTATTGAAGACCCTAACAGCCCCACAAGGCCAAAATGGTCAGCCAAGACACTACATGCAGTAGGTGAGCTAGCTGGGGATCCCAATGACCCAAGGAGGACTAGATCTCAATTTGAGAGTGGTATGTGCATGAAGGATCCCATGTTTTCTGAAAAATGATATTTGATGGTGGATTCTGATCCTCAAACATGTGAAGAAGCAGCATCAGATCCAATATGGCAAACAGCCATGAAGGAGGAGTTCAGCTCACTCCAGAAGAGCAACACATGGGAGCTAGTGGATCTCCCCCCAGGGAGAAAACTAGTACAGTGTAAGTGGGTCTATAAGACCAAATTTGCTGCTGATGGTTCACCACTGAAGTACAAGGCCATATTGGTAGCCAAGGGATACTCACAGGTTCATGGCATAGATTACAATGAGACCTTTTCCCCAGTGGCAAAGATGGACTCCATCAGGATAGCTCTAGCCATTGCAACCTCAAGGAAATGGGAGGTACATCACATGGATGTAAAGTGTGCCTTCCTGAATGGAGATCTCACTAAGGAGATATATATGCAGCAGCCTCAATTTTCTGCTACTAACCTTTCTCTTGTGTGTAGGTTGAGAAAGTCATTGTATGGGCTAAAGCAAGCCCCCAGGGCTTGGTATGCTAAAATTGATAGCTTCTTGCTATCACTGAATTTTGTTTAGTGCAAATCAGATCCAAATGTCTATTTCAAGTTAGTTAATGGTTCATTAATTATCATTGTGTTATATGTTGATGACCTCCTCATTATAGGAAGCTCACAGGCTGAGATTGCTTCCTTAAAAGGAGCTATGAACCAAGCCTTCTCCATGACAGATTTGGGGCTCTTAAGTCAATTTTTGGGGCTTGTTATCTCTCAAACCAAAGCTGGAAGCAAGGAGCACCAGTCCAAATATGCCTGGGAATTGCTGAACAAATTCAGAATGAAGGATTGCAAAGCAAGCAAAACTCCTTTCCTTTCAGGAGTGAAGCTGGAAGAAGTTGATTCTTCACTGATGGTAAAAAATACACTATATAGGCAATTGATTGGATGTTTATTGTATCTGACACATAATAGACCTGATATTTGTTATACAGTAAGTGTGCCTTCTAGATTCATGGATCAGCCTCAAGATATCCATTGGAAATCAGCCAAAAGGATCCTTAACTTTGTTCAGGAAACAAGGACACATGGGATCTTCTATAAAGCAAAATCTGATCTTGAGTTGATTGGATTTACTAACAGTGATTGGGCAGGTGATAGCACAGATAGAAAGTCCACTTCAGGATATGTTTTCATGCTTGCAAAAGGGCCAATCAGCTGGTCAAGCAAGAAACATAGTGCCATTGCACTCTCATCTACAGAAGCAGAGTACAGAGGAGTTGTTAATGCAACAACTCAATGTTTATGGTTGCAGGGTTTACTTGGAAAGTGTGTCTTCGAACCTGAGTACTCAACTACCATCTACTGTGATAAATAGAATACCATTCAAATCTGCAAGGATCCAGTTCAGAAGCAGAGAACCAGACACATTGAGATCCATATGCACTACATCAGAGAACTTGTGCATGATGGCACCATTCACCTACTCTTCTGTTCATCTTCAGAACAAGTAGCTGATATCTTCACCAAAGCATTTTGTGAGAAGACCTTCAGCAATCTCAAATCATTGCTAGGGATTGCTGATCATGCTGTGAAAGCATGAGTGAAGACAAGATTCTACAATTTTGTTTTACAGTCCATGTTTAAGGGAGGATTTTCCCAAGTTGGTTTTGCCTCTTTCCTTGTTTAAATGGATTTGCAGTATGTAAAGGGTGACTAAGCCTTGTTTCTAGGCCCTGTAATTTTCTGATATATTACTCATAATTCAGGCTTAAGGGGGGGTATTATAATAATCAACCCATAGTTTACCCACTTAGACATTAATTCCATTATTTTTGTCTTATTTGCCTAGTTCATGTGTCCCACCTTGTGCAAGTTGCTATTTTCCTATCCATAGAGGTCAAACTTGCCCTATTTGACTCATGTAGTGCATGGGAGAGCTAAAGGAATCAATTCTTCTTCATTCCTGGCCTCCTAGGCGCCCTTCTGCTTTTTCTACTTTATTGCCTGCTTTTTCAGTGTTTTAAGGCAAAAGGAAAAGCTAGACTAGGTGAGGTTGACTTGTTTTTTGTCCTACACATCCTCCTCTCTTTTCTCCATGCAAAAGCATGTATGAGCTTCCATTCCACCACTCTTTAGCTTTCCTATGCCTTTTTTCCAATTCGTGAGCTGCATGACAGATTTGGGATCAGCTTTTTACACCTATGGGGGATTTGCTTATTTTTGGTAAGCCTGCTTTATGATAGATTTGATTTGATCCTCATGCAATCGAATCCTTGATGTATTCTATTTATTTAGCAGCCTATGTTATTACAGGGTTGGCTATTGTACACTTACATAATACAGTTTAGTGTTACAGCTCCATTTTCAGTCTCTTTTGTGAGTGATTTTGCATGATCAATTAATAATTGTTGTGAGTAAAATTAATCTATTGCTGGCCTTAATTTCCACATGTATGATCCACTCTATTCTTTTGAAGGAAGTGTGACTGATCAAACCTTTCCATGTGACATCTTACAGGAAATTTGTTGCATCTCTCTGAAGGGGGTAAGATTGCATGACATAGCGAAAGCTTCTCTATCTTCTGAATGTCAGATGGATTTCTAGTAATCTTCCTAGATTCCTACTTGGAAGTAGGGATTGAATCTGAATCTGAATATGAATGAATCTTAATCTCATGAACTGATAAAACTGGTTCTGCAATACTAGTGGAAACTGCAAGAGAAGGAGATGGAATGTTTTTACCTTCCCTTTGAGAGTGCATTGGTTCTAAAAAAGGCATGAAGTGTGAGAACTCATATTCCTTGGAGGCATGATTTGCAAAACCCTTCGCTATGATGTTCCTAGTAGAGATATCTATGATATCCACTGAATTAGGACCAAATATCACTCTCTATGGAGAGCCAATACGAGTCATCTGGTATACATATAATAGGTTTGAAGCTAGGGAGGGAACATAGAGCACATATTTGAACCTTCCATGTTTAAGCTTGATAGAGCCCTTCCCTTTGGTTTGAACTTTATTGTTATTTCCTAGCTGAATACTAGGACCATCAAAATACTATAAAGAAGATAATGATTCTTTGGATGCAACCATATGATTGGAAGCTCCAGAATCAATGAGGAAGACATGTGTGGTTGAGAAGCTGACCTTCAGTGCATGACCTCTTTCGAAGCAATATTCAGTGTATTCTGTGTCTTATGTTTCTTCTCTCTGGTTAGCCTTCCTTGCACTAGCAATATTCAGAAGAAGAGTCATTTTATCAATTTGTATTCTCATGTAGGAGCTATATAGATGAAATCCCCTTCCACAGTAGGAACAAAGGGTCTTCCATTTGCTATTCTTCTTTCTTCTATTCAAACCTGAAGGCTGATTTGACTGCTCTTTCTTCACAGGAGACACATCTCTTTACTTCCCTTTATCATTCGCTACCTTAGGTCCTCTTGCAACCAGTGCTTGATCTCTAGAAGATCGAATGATCCCCATTTGGATCAACTTTTCATGCTCATGAGAGAGGGATTCAATGAAAGCATCAAGAGTGGGCATATTCCAATTTGGAGTGGTGATATTTACTGTTTGAAAAGTTGATACAAAGATTGAGTAGTCTGCATTGAGTTTTGAGAGAATGGAAAGGATGAGTCGATCATCCTCCTTCTCAACCTTGCATAGCTTCAACTGGAATCTCAGGTTCTTGAATTTTTTGAAGAATTAATTTAGTGTTCCAAAGTTGGATGGATGAAGAGAGATGAACTCATTCTCTAGTTGATGGACCCTCATCTCATCCTTCTTATCAAATAAGGAGGAAATCTTGTCCCAAATTTCCTTAGGAGTCTTCAATCCCTTGATGTGGAAGAGAAGATCTTGAGATATTGAGAGAGACAAGAATCCATAGTCTTCATCAAGCCTATTCTAGTACTTTTCTTTGTCATATCTAAGAATTGGCTCTACCTCTAGCTCCATTGTGAGTCTAAAGAGCTTCTTAGTGCGAAGATGGTTCTACATCTCCTCATTCCACTGGTGGTAGTTGAAGGAAGTGAGATGCTCTATTGGAGGAGCCATTTTGAGTGCAAAGAAAAGGAATGAGTTGTTGTAGCGAATGCAGTGAGGAGAAAGAGTTGCTTGTAGCGAATGCAGTGAAAATAATTGATAAAATATAAATCACATAATCAAATAGACAAAATAAGGTCAACTACCTGCACATTTTAGGTTTTCATCAAACCCAACATAATTGATCAACCAAGCTTGATCAACAATTCCTTAACTTGGGGTATTACGTGGTAAACATTCTGCTTCTGGTCTAGAGTAGGAATGGAGCAAATTGCTCAAAAAATGATCCAGCTGAAGATATAAGGAGGAGAAGTTCCTTGTCCTCTGAGGCTCTAATACCATATTAAATTGAGCACATAGATCTGTGGACAAACACACAACTCACAAGATAGATCACACAATTTACTTAGTTATTGATGAATGAAATAGTGTAAAAATGGCTTGCAACTGTGAATGATTTTCATTAATCAAAAAGTAATTAGATGATTAATTACAATGTAATATAATGGATATATGGCCACATGCAATTTGAATTAATTAGACTCTACTTGACTGTAGGTAACTAAGACCTTGTCTAAATAATTATTGGAGGACTTAATAGTTAACTAACCTTGTCTAAATCATTATCGGAGGACTCAATAGTTAATTGACCTTGTCTAATTCATTATCGAAGTTCACCAGAGTTCTAAAACACAACTCAAGTGTCTAATTCAGTGTTAACTAAGGCTAACTGACTATAGTAGGTGAGGAATGCACCTCTCCTATATGCAGCCATGCAAACCTAGTGCTAACTGAATGTAGAGGACTAGAACTGAATGTAACTAACTCCTAACTTAGCTTGACTAGTCACCAACTCAACTCAACTGACCTGGGATGGCACTCCCATTGGATCCTAAATTGTAGGGATTGATCTAGGAGGCTCCTAAACTAATGCATGCAAGTGCAATCAGTGGCAGTAGGCCTCAATTAGTGTTCCCCACACTTTAGTAATTGGAACATGTGCCCCAATTAGGGCAAGTGGAACCAATGGTGCTAGTGACTAAAAATAGACTGGATAGAATCTTGATTTAGACATGACTTGTGATTTAGACATATGACCGAATTGGACAAGGGAGGATTAATAATCCTAACACCAAGTGGATCTACAAGATCAAGCATGTTGCAGAGGGCAGCATGGAGAAATATAAAGCAATATTTGTGGTGCGTGGCTTCTCCTAGAAAGAAGGGATATATTATGAGGAGAATTTTGCACTTGTAGCTAGATACACTTCCATCAGATCAGTACTTGATCGGGTTGTAGTAATGAAATGGAATATACACTAGATGGATGTCAAGACTACTTTCTTGAATGGTGTAGTAGAAGAGGAAGTGTATGTGGAGATACCACTTGGTTTTGAGACACATGATAGGGAGACTCATCTGTGAAAATTGAAGAAGGACCTGTATGGTTTGAAATAGGCACCCATGACATGGTACAGAAGAATTGACAACTTCTTGAATCGCTTAGGCTTTACCAAAAGTAAAACGGATTCCAACCTTTACTATAAGGTTTAGGAAGGGAACACTGTGATACTGCTACTGTATATAGATGACCTGTTTGTAACAAGTGAGGATGGGTTGATTACTAACACAAAGAGGAAGCTTGCTACCGAGTTCAAGATGAAATACTTGGGTATGATGCACTACTTTCTAGGCATGGAGGTGTTGCAGAATGCACAGTGGAATCTCCCTGGGACAAGGGAAGTAAGCACTAGAGATTCTTAAGATTTTCGGGATGATGGATTACAAGGCCATGACCACACCTATGGCATCAAAATTGAATCTATTGAGTGATGCTTGATTAGAATCAGTTGATGCTACGATGTATCATTATATGATTGGGTCCTTGATGTACCTGACGCATGTGAGACTAGATATCTACTTTGCTATGAATACATTGATCCAGTTCCTGACAGATCCGAGACATGTTCACCTGATTGCTACAAAGCATATTGTGAGGTACCTAAAGGGTATAGTATATTATGGGCTCAACTATGAAATGAATCAAAATCTTAACGTGGAAGGTTATGTGGATTCACCTTGGGCAGGAAATTCCATTGATAGGAACAGAAATTTGGGGTGTTGCTTTCATATGGGATCAGGTGTGATCTTTTGGTTTAGTAGGAAGAAATCCTGCGTGGTACTGAGTACAACCAAAGTAGAGTATGTCGCAGCTTATATAGCTAGTTTTGAGGTAGTGTGGCTGAGGAAGTTACTATCTGATTTATTTGATCTTCAGTTGGATGCTAATTGTATATATTGTGAAAACCAAAGTTGTGTGAAGTTAGAGAACCCAGTGTTCCATGACAAGTCGAAGCGTATTGAGATCAAATATCACTATATCAGGGATATAGTGCAAAGAGGAGTAGTGAAGCTCCAATATGTTGTGATGGATGATCAGATAGCTAATTTTTTGACCAAGTCGTTGGCCAGAGTGAAATTTGAATACTTCAAAGAGAAGCTTGGTGTTCATCATATCGAGGTTCCTTCCAAAGGGAAGTGATGAGTCTAAGAGCCCTTCTGACATGGATGTTGGATGTGTTCCTCCCATGGTCAGATGTAAGTGCATAGCCCTTCTAACATGGATGCTAGATGTGTCCACCCCATGGTTGGATGTAAGTGCAGATCCCTTCTGAAATGGATGTTGGATGTTTTCCTCCCATGGTCAGATGTAAGTGCAGAGCCCTTCTAACATGGAAGCTGGATGTTATCAACCCAAATGGCACTTCTCCGTTTGAGTGTCGACATTCTTTATGTTGGTACACAAAAGGACATATTAGGATTGAATTTTTCCAAAACACTATAGATGGGAATGAATTCATATGCATTTACCATTAAACCAACTTCCTATATAATTTTGATAAGTGTTGAGTTGCATACGCGACTATATTTATTGCAACTCGTGTACTGTACGGGACTATCTGCATTGCAATCCGCGTACATCAGCGTATGTGGGTTTCCTTTGAGCAACTCACGTGTCATACGTGGGTTTCCTATATCAATAGTCGCATACACCTTAGTTTGACCTTAAAAATATAAAATGCGATTAATTGAGATTTGTTGGGCCCTAATCCTTAACTATCCCAACTATTTCAACCACCCCAATCTTCGAAATCACTTTATTTCCCAAAGTATAAATAGAGGCCTTGGGGAGGGTATTAATCAATCAAGACTGGAGAGAAAAGTTATGCTGGTGGTATATCTTCAGAAGTCTTGGAGCAGCATAACTCAGAGTCCTTTGGTTGCAGAGGAGTCCTTGTCTCAGAAGCTGGGTTGTATACTTATCTCATTCATCGATTGTTAATAAAGAGAATTCTTCTTCCAACATTGTGTTGAGTCTATTTCATGTATCATGGTTAATGAATGTATTTGATTATATATTTGATATATTGTTTATCTAACCTCTTATATATACATGCATGAGATATTACTTGGAGAATTTGCTCTTTACAGGTGAAAGAGGTGCATCCCTGGAAGCCATGGAGAGAAGAGGAGTGGGAGAAGATCAAGCTTGGATCAACCGTCGATAATCGGGTAAGTCAATATTTTCTTCCTATTCCCTTTCTATTCTATGGTAAAGCTGATTTTCTGCAAGGTTAGTAGTAAGTTGGTAACCCCAGACCCTAGGTTACAAGGGTGCTTAATCTTAAACAATAGAACTGGTGACTCCGCTGGGGAGTCCAACCTATTGTGGGTTAGTCTTGTAGGTACTTGCCCAGTCCTTGCTCTGATTCAGTGTATGGTTTTATATCTTGGCTTTGATTTACAGTAGTGTTCTAGAGACCTATATTATTTTTTATTTTTTGAAATTTTTTTATTTTGTACGCAGGTTGTTGTGCTGCACAGTCGTGTACAACAACTTGTATACATGGGTTGCTCCATTAGACAATCACGTATAGTATGAGTGTTTCTCTATTAGACAATCCCGTACATCTTTTAGCAAATTTTTTTTTTGGGTAGGGTTGCTTGTCCCTGTCTTATTTGGATTTTGCTCTGCTTTGGGGTCTTCTATTGTTGGCATCTTGTTGTAGTTCTGAAAGTCTTGCTCACCATACTTTGTGCTTTTCAGTAAGCCCTTGAGTTTTTGTTGTTTGAGTCTTCTTTCATTTAGCAATTTGAAGTGGATTATCCTATTTGGGTGATAGGTTCAGTGCTATGTATCTGAATCAATGATCAGGATTTTAGATACCTTGTACTCTATACTACTTTCAAGTATAATCAGTTTGTCACTTTCCCTTTAGTGATTTTAGTGGATTTCATTCATTGTTTCTTCTTGTTGGCAGTCAGCAACAACCCCTTCATTTTTCATTCAGATGAAGGGAGATCAGCTCTCTTTTAAAATTATAAAAGAGTGCCTTCAGAATATTTGATTCTGAAGGTACTCTCAATTGGAGAAAAGTTAAATGACGTGTTAGAAGTTGATGAAAACAAGTTCATAAACTTGGCAATTAGCAGCTGTCAGATTAATAAGTCTGTTTCATAAATTTTTATATAATCGATTTAATCATTAAGTTAAATTTTTATGATTATATATGATTTAAGAAATTTGAAAGGATAGTATGCCAAAGGGAAATCAACAAAACACATCTTGAGTTTATTTAAAGCTGGATATGGGTGAGGTATTATGAGTCTTAAGTTCCTAGAACTAAAGGTGACTTATTTTAACCTAAAGTTTATATTTCATGTAATGCCTTACCATGACTTTGTAAAAAATTGTATATATATAGTTAGTAAATAAATGACTATCATACGAGAATTTTCATATATTATAGTTTTATCACTTGGTATCCTATCAAATTTAATTTCGGATATTAATCAATGGGATTTTGGAAAGATTTAAAACTAAATCTATGAAATTTTATGTATATACATGACATAAATATTAAATCAAGTCATTAGCTAGTTGTCATGCTAAACATTAGGGTATATGATTTCGATACTATATCTCCTTGAATGCTACCACCTTTCACGCTAAAACTAGAGAAGACCATTAATTGATAGAGCTTACAAGATCCATGTGTCAAATTAATAACGCCTACTACTTAGATCGCTGCGTTGGCATGGAGAGGTGGCTTACACCTAATAATTAACTAACAGTTGTGAATATATTGATGATTCGCATCCTCAGGATTTAATGTTGAGAGTCATTCCATTTCGTAACGATGTACGTGCTCATTATGACCACTGTGTGTAATCAATATTTTGGTTTACGATCCATCAATAAAACTATCCCTGGTTTGTCGATTTGGTTAAATTTTACTGCTAGTCGTGGCTAAGTCGTGGTTAAGCATGCATATATCATAATAGAACGTTGGCTATAATATTCATCATCGCTAAGTTCAGCTTAATGGATAAATTTAGATCCCCCATGACTGTCAGATTCGAAGCATGTGAAGTTTTGATTTTGCATCATGTCATGCACTTGGATACCTATCCCCTCCCTCTTCACCTTTCCGTTCATTCCATTTCAAAACCAAGATAGTGTTGAGGAAGCTATGGCCTCATTGAATCGTTTCGAAATCTCAGGTTCATATCTCATAGAAGCAAATGAGAAGATAGCCTTGCGATTTGAGAAAGTGGGGTGGGGGCAGTTCTTTAAGTGTTTTGACAGGCCATAATGCAGAGGTAACCAAACTATTTGCCTTAAATTTAAAAGAAAATGTTGTGCATATCGGGGGTTTTAAGTTCATCGTTAATGAAGACAAAATCGTAGAGGCAAAAAATCTCCCGCAAGTTGGAGAACGGTGGTTCAAGGGTGGTAAGGTTAATAAGAAAAATTGTTTATCTCTGCTGCTGCCATTACCAGATAATACAAAACTGAAGATAGGGGTCCCTGTCAAGTTCCTGAAGCTTGAATGGCGAGCCTACTACGAAATTCTAGTCATGTATGTGTCCTGCGATGGACGTTTCTCTCATTTACACTATTACCACTTAAGACTCCTATTAGCATTACAGGGCTGTAGGCTTAATCTACCATTTTACCTATGGCAAAGTTTAAAGAAGATGTCGCATGCAGTTCAAATTTTTGATAACCCTGAAAGAAGTTTATTTCACCATGGATTAGTTAAAATCATACTACAACATCAACTATCCTTGAAGGGTAAGTCATGGGATGAATTTTTAGCTGAATGCCATTTGGGGCTGACTCAATACTGGCCGAACCCCTCCCCAAAGACTCGTAAGAAACGAAAAGATACCAAGATTGAGGTTAATAATGTTCCTGAGACTGAATTAGAGGGTAAAAGTCTTGAAGAATCCAATCTACCCGTAAACGCTGGTATCAGTAGTGACGATGTTGATAATATGGTTCCCTGTTGCTCTAAAGCAGTCTTGAATCGGCCCTCATCTGATAGATGTCATAGTACCCCTGCAAAAACAAAGGAAAGGTTAACCAAAAGAAAAACTATTAACATTGTTGAGTGTAAAAATCTCTTTGAGCCAGATAATATTCGTAAACATGGTAAAGAGTCTCTGTATAAACTAGATCATCTAGCACAAGTATGCTGCGATAAAGGAGGGTTTGAGTCAGACAATCTTGTGTTTTCGAGGAGGGTTACTAGAAGTATGTGCAATGTCCCTACAATTTCGGTTCCTATGGCTGATCGATAGGATACTCAGCCTACAGTCATCCATATTGAGGACGATGTTCCATCGTCGGTCCCTAACACTATTCATGTAAATAATCCCACTTTTATAAAGGAGAATGGTGCAAAATTGGGCAAGGCCGAGGTCGCTCCATCATGTATGGACACCTGTATCTCAGACTCTGAACCATCTTTTATCAATCCTCAGTCATTTGGTCAAAACATTGATAACCCTAATCCTCCTCAAGTATCCAATTCAGGTCACGAAAATGAAGAAGAAACCCTTCAGCAAGTTCTCGATAAGGCATACCAGACCAAGATTACAAAGTTGAAAGATGAACTTAAGCATTGTCAATCTAATGCAGCATTGATAGAAGAAGAAAATAGGACATTCAGGGAGGAATTGTTGAACTGGATTAGCAGGTGGAAATAAATGAATACCAAAAAGAACCAGTATAAAAAAGCAAAGAGGTCAATAATAGGCACGAATCAGCATTTGCTTGAACAAATAGAAAAACAAAAGTTAAAGATTATCAGGCTGAAAGCCAAATTAGCTGAAGCACGAAGAGTAGTTGATCTTCAAAATAGAACTTGATGGTTATTCTCATTTTTCAAAGTACATGGTTGTGTCGCTGTCAAACAGGTAATAAAATATTTTTGTTATGCATGCTTGTAAAATCGTAGATTTTACAGGCATACATTTAAATTTTAGTTTATTTTGTTACATCTGTTTTAACTGGTTTTAATGAGATGCTTTGTTTGTTTAAACACAGGTGGATATGTCATCACTTTTCTCCAAAGCTTCAGGACGTTGTTAATATGTTGGTTGGGAGACATGGCTGTTTATTGAAGGCTGGAGTTTCAACAACGGCCACGAATTTACCAAGCACCTTTAAACCAGCAAACATTCAGGCTAGTTGTTTTCATTATTATAGTGACAGGTATTTTGTAAAAGAGATTCGATTCTCTTGGATAATTATAGGAACCCTATAATGTGGCATGAAGCATTGATGGGAAAACGGAATCGAAAACAATTGATAGTATTATATAAGTTAGGAATTTTGAAGAAGAAAGGGGGGAGGAGTGACTGAAGAGAGAGATACTTGAGATATATTTTGTTACTGGTTTTATTTCATAACTAAAGTTGGATCTTTGGATGTGGGATGCAACTGGAAATCTCCAGGTTGATATCATTACTAGTATTGTTTTGGATATATTTTATATGTCAGTATATTATATTCTATTTTAATATTAATATAGTATGCTTTGTTATACTTGTGTTTAATTATAATTTTCACTCTGTCAACTCAATATTATGTTTGAATTAATATATCATTGTGACTGAATTTATTAGTATTTTTACTATAAATTCAAGCTACAATGATATACATTTTTGTCTATTAGCTATCGTTTGTATTTTTACAGTGATTTCATACTAGACATCATCTTTTATTCAAATAGTTATGTTGATGATTAGTTATTAATTAATTATATACTTCAGAAAATTGAAGTAATTATTTATTTTTAGTTTCTCTGATAAGTGATGTTATAACAGAATAGTTTAATATGTATGATTTAAATATTGTCATTTAGATCTTACTATTTATCTTTATGTTCATCTTTTATTAATTAATAATTAATATGGTATCTAGATACGCTCTTAGCTGAGATAGGATAGATAGGATAGATAGGATAGTTAAGATAGTTCAGATTAAGTTTTATTTTAGTATATTTCAGTTAACAGCTATTAAATTGATTTGGGTAATTTTCAGCATAATTTTAATAGTCTTTATATTCAGAAAAACTCTTCAACAATTGGAGTCTTTCCTTAAGAAAGCAATTATAAGACAATTTAGATAGTTGAAACTAATCATAGGATTCATCATTTAGGTAGAAATAACATTAGGACAAGGTAGATTTTGCTGATTTTAATTTCTCCTTAGGAGAAAAATCAGTTGGTAGCAGGACCATAAAATGCGAGGTTTTGCTATTCCAAACACACCGGACGCTGCTTTAAGCTGATTATGTGGGCTTAACCTCCTTGTTGGCCTAGGTCAGAAAATCAGGCCAACACTTCCCAAGCTAGGTGTTTTCCAAGTCTCCTCTTTAGGTGGTTGAATTTGGTTCTTACAAGTCTGCTATACTTCATATTGCTTGCTTTATGGTCTGATTATTCAAGCATATTCAAGAATTTTTGCATTTAGGTGCATAGTAATTTTTGAAGAGTTTGTAAAGTGAAGAAAAAACATTGGAAACATTTGCATTTTAATTGCATATTGTATTCTTCTTTTTAGTATTTTCAAATAAAATATCAAAAATTACAAAAAATGAGTCTTAGTCTTCTCATACTTAGTTGTAATTTCATTAGTTCATATCTACAAAAAGAAAAAGAAGCTTGATTTAAGTAGTTATAATTTGTTTTGGAATTCATTTTATACACCTTTTTACTTTTCTTATCGAGTCTATAATATCATAGTCATTCACGCCACTTACCCTATGACTAAGAACAACCCTTAAAATGAACGCTATAATTTAAAATTTATTAGTAAGTTTTGTTTTATAGGGTCATACACCTACTAGCTTAGGCTAGACTTCTGGGATAGGAAGTGTAAACTCCCCACAAGTACTTAAATTCAGACATAGTTGGCCAATCGATAGGTAAATCCTTTTATGTGTTGATAGTATCTGGGAAGATTCTCTCGAACGAGAGTTAAGCACGAGGCCGCGTGGAGGCTTGGACTGAGGAGATAACCCTTTGATTCCTTGTCAAAACGTAGACCAAGGTTTTTGGGCATCTGGGGATTCTTTCCTAGACAAAATTTCAGGATTTTCTACCCTACCCATGCGTACGAATCAGGTTTGTGACTGTCCCCCCAGACTATTGATATAGTTAAGGTAGCATCTAGTATCTTTGACATCTAGGGTTTATACACAAGTAAACCAAAAGGCTATTTCTGTAACACCCTAGTTTTGACCTCGATGCATTAATATACATGATATATATATATACATTATAAATAATCATGGTGCGGAGCTAAAGGCCAAATCCCACCTTCAATTTGGTTATGTTATGCTCGGATTGGAATTGTCACCGATGGTATGTCGGAACATACGGCACATATTAAATTGTGGCATCATGTAAATGTGCATTTTAATTATATGAACTCAACCAGCTATGTTCACTGCAACCATTTTGAGAAGGGGCATGATTTCCTAAGGTTAAGGTTGGGGATGTTACAGTATGGTATCAGAGCAAAGGTTGCAGCATGGGCCTGAATGGGCCGTGAAGATGCAGTGACAGAGCTTATGTTGTAGCATTTGGGCCTTAGAGGGCCATGAAAGATTAGGTAGCAGAGGTAGGTTGCCTACTACTCAAAATAAATCAGGAAAACTCTAAACTTCAAAAAAAATAAAAATTGCTTAAGTGCTCGAAACATTGTCCCATTGAAAAAATCAGTGAGAAGTTCTTTTGATGCAGCGGAAGAGTTAGTTTGAATACCACCCGAAAGGGATATCAAGCAGAAAATTTTGCAAAAATTTCGCTAAGGTTCGTCGACCGTTGGTAGAGGATAGAGGATGAGGGAGCCACGGTTTTAGTGGAGATCAGCTGAAGACCACCGAAACGCTGGCTTCACTTAGCGGAAAGAACCTCTGATGTTTGACTATTGGCGATCGACGAAGAATAGGAGATGGTTGAGCCGATGAAGAGGTGAAAAAGTTAAAGAAAGATTTTGGAAATTTTTCTAAGTCATAAAATCGTCGATGATCGGCAATGATTAGTCGATTGCATCGCCGATGCTTAGATGATCAAGTTGTCGATGTGGTGAGAAGTTCAATGACTACATTGAAAGAGATTGGATGATTGTGCGTCATTGTTGTGGATGTCTAGAGGAATATCGTTTTGACGGATAGATTCCTCGATCGTCGATGCCGCAGAGGATATTTTTTCCGACGGCCGATACGGCAGAAGACAGAGGAGAAAAATTTTCAAAAATTTTCTAAGTCACGAAAACGTCATCGCCATCAGCCACAATTAGAGGATGAGGGTGCTGATGATGAAGGGTTTCGGCAGAAATTAGATGAAGGTAGAGCTGCAGTTTTAGTAGATATCTTTTGAAGATCACTGAAACGTCAGTGAAAAATAGACGATGCAGGTGCCGATGCGTCGGCGGAAGAAAGTAAAAAAGAGAAAAAAAAATTGAAAATTTCTTTAAGTATGGGAATTGTTGGTGAAATTTAGATGATGGAACCGTTGATGCGGCAGTGGACACCGGAAGAAATTATTTGTTCATACCGCCAATGCCATCGATGGAAAATAGTTGTTGGTATCAGCGACACCACAGAAGCCTTGACAACTAGCCACCTGATGCACAGAGCGCCCGACTACCAATGCAGCGGTCAGTCAATTTTCTCGCTGATGTAGATCGAAATTTCAGATGATTTTCCCACCGAAACACCAAAAAGTTAGTGGGGAAGAGACCCGATGAGAAGAAAATTTTGGAAGATTTTGGTTGAGTATAAGGTCATCAGAAAAATATTAAGGATCAGGCTGCCAATCGAAAGAATTCAAAGGTTTTTCAAACTGCCATTGCGGCAGTCTAAGACACCATCTACCCAATGGATAGTAGGTCTGATAGCTGATTGATTTCCATGGAACCCACAGTGAGATTGCTTTCCATCGTTGCGGCTTCCCAAGGGACTGCACACCCGATGAATAATGTGTCCGACCGCCGATATAGTGGAAAACCTTAGCTGATGAAACCGTTGATGGATAGACCTTGGCATTGCCATTACAGTTTGGAGTGTTAGATCACTATGGAACCGACACGTCGAAGAGAAATAAACGAATAGACCACTGATGCGCTAGGTGTTTTGACCACTGAAGTGTCAAAAAGATAGTTGGGAGGAGGTCCGATTGGACCAAAGGAGATTTGGGTTTTTCAAGGGAACTTCTTAGCAATTTTTCAAGTAGTTTTCAACTGCCTTTTAGTGGGATTTCAACAGAGTGTCAGTGGATTACCAGGATGAACATGAGAGAGAGAGAAAAATTTTGTGTTTTAGAAAAATTGTTGTTTTATGAATTTCCAGAAAAAGGAAGGTAAGTAGTTCTGAATTACATTGATGATATGCATCTAACAGTTTGCTACTAACACGTTTGTAGAATTATAGACACCTCCAAGAGCAGTATTCCAGGAAGAACAGTGTGGTAAAGAAAGAGGTGGTTCAATCATGAGAACCCATGATGGATATGATGCTCGATATTCTTACATGCATGCAAGAGATGCCATGGGAGAAAATGTTCGTAATGGAAATGATGACATAGAGTCTAATGGAAGGAGATTACAAGAGACACCATCCAAGGTTGTAGCCACCATGAGAAGCTTGATTAAATCCCAAGAAGAGTAGCATCAATTTAATGCTGCCATGTTGCAGAGTTTGATAGACTTGCAAAAGAAGATAGATTCTGGATGAGGCACATCAAGGCCAGAAGGCAGTAAGAGCGGCACTAGGAGGAGGAGAAGGAGTTCTAGAGGATCATCTAACTCTGAAGAATCTAGTCGAGATACAAGTTCATCTTCTTATAAAAAGAAAAGAAGACGGCACCATAGGGATCACTCTTGAGATGAATTTAGGAAAGCTAAACCTCCTACATTTTATGGTCAGATAAAGACTAGACAAGAGGCTGAAGCTTGGATTCTTGGGATAAAGAAGTACTTTCATGTGTAGGATTATTCAGGAAACATGAAGGCAAGATTTTCCATATTCAATCTAAATGGATGAGCATCCATTTGGTGGGAACACTTCAAGCAAGTAGAGAAGATCAATGAAAGGAGACTGAAGTGGAAACAGTTCAAGAAGTATTTCAGACAGAAATACCTCTCTGACAGGTATTATGATGACAAGATTAAGGAGTTCCATGAGCTGAGATTGGGACAGCAGATGATGGATGAATATGCAAATAAGTTCTTGGAATTATTGAGGTATGTCCAGTACATCAGAGAGGAAAAAGTGAAGGTCCAGCAGTTTCTAAGTGGATTGCCTCAGTCTTACAAAGATAGAATTGAGTTTTATGAACCGAGAACTGTTGAAGAAGCCATAAGGAAGGCTAAGTGTTGCTATGAGCAAATAAAGGGTAAACCTAACTACCATGAGGCCTGGAAGGACAAGAAGAATGAGAAGTTTGACCAAAGAAAGAAAAGTTTCAAACCTTCTAGATTCAGGAATCAACATAAGCAGCCATCCCAAGCTGCGAGTAATCCAGTTGAAGTGACAGGTGGAATCCCTAAAGAGCCACAACAGAATAAAGGTTCACTCAAATGTTGGAAATGTGAAGGACCCCACTTGCACAGATATTGTCCACTTGAGAATGGAAGTGCAAGGCCAACTTATAACATTTAGGAAGTAGAAACAGTGGGTCAAGTAGAAAGGGCAGTCCCTAGAATTTATGCATCATTGGAGGACCTCCAGGCAGATCACCAGTCAACTATGGTTGAAGTTGCAGGTAATATTGTTGAACAATATGTTTCTATTTTTACTGACCCTGGTTCTACTCACAGTTACATCACTCCTAGGGTGGTGGATATTTGTGCTTTTAAGAAGGTCAAGCATAGAAAATCTTTGTTAGTTCATCTAGCCACTGGAACTAAGAGAAAGGCCAGTGAAGTGGTAGAGAAATGTCCATTAGTCATGAATGGATTGGTCACTTGTGTAGATCTAAATGTTCTACCGCTTGGTTCCTATGGTTTTCTCATTGGAATGGACTGGTTAGAAGCTCACAGAGTGAAGCTTGACTGTTATAACAAGACTTTTGAATGCATGGATGAAGAAGGAAACTGGTAGTTGTGAAAGGTATTCCAAAGTTAATTTCAGTAAGATAGGTTTCAGCAATGCAATTGAAGAAGTTATGTAGGAAAGGTTACCAGTTGTATGCAGCTCATATTTTGGAGCCAATAGGAGATGAAATTCCTAGGCTGGAGGACTATTGGGTGTTACAGGAATTCAAGGATGTGTTTCCTGATGAGATCCCAGGGATTCCTCCAAAGAGGGACATTGATTTCATAATTGAACTTGTGCCAGGAGCAGCACCAGTGTCCAAGACACCCTACAGGATGATTGCACCAGAGATGCTAGAGTTGAAGATGCAACTGCAAGAGTTGTGGAAAAGAAATATATCTGGCCAAGTGTGTCTCCTTGGGGAGCATCGTTTTTGTTCATAAAGAAGAAAGATGGTACACTCAGGTTATATATTGATTATAGACAGTTGAACAAGGTTACTGTGAAGAATAAATTTCTTTTTCCTAGGATTGATGACCTCTTTGATCAAATGAGAGGAGAAAAGGTATTTTCCAAGATTAACTTGAGGTCTGGTTACCATCAGGTGAGAATCAAGGATGAAGACATTCTTAAGACAATGTTAAGAAGAAGGTATGGACATTACGAGTTTGTAGTGGTACCATTTGGCCTCACAAATACACCAGCTACATTTATGTGCATTATGAATAGTGTCTTCAGTAGGTATTTGGACAAGTTTGTTCTTGTATTCCTTGATGACATTCTTGTGTATTCTAAGAATGAGGAAGAGCATGAAGAGCATTTGAGATTGACATTACAATTGCTCAGGGAGCATCAGCTATATGCAAAACTGAGCACGTGTGACTTCAACAGATATAGAATTCAGTATTTGGGTCACATTATATCTCAGAAGAGGGTATATCTGTGGACCTTGAAAAGATTGAAGCCATTATGAATTGGCATACTCCAAGAAATGTGACAGATGTAAGATCTTTTATGGGACTTGCAGGATACTACAAAAGATTCATTGAAGGATTTTCCAAAGTTGCACATGCCATCACTTCTTTGCAAAAGAAGGGGATGAAGTTCGAATGGACTTCGAAGTGTGAAGAAAGATTCCAACGGTTGAAGCATCTTCTCACCAGTGCACCTGTATTGAAGGTTGCAGATCCATAAAAATATTTTTTGGTGTGTACCGATGCATGCGAACAAGGGCTTGGAGGAGACCTTATGCAAGACAACCACGTGTTATGCTATGAATCGAGAAAGCTGAAGGAGCATGAGAAGAAATATGCCACTCATGATCTCGAGCTTTCATCCATAGTACATGCTCTCAAGATGTGGAGACATTACTTGATGGGTAGAAGATTTGAACTCAGAATGGACCATTGTAGTCTGAAGTATTTGTTCGATCAGCCTACTTTGAATGCTAGGCAAGCGAGATGGCTAGAATTTTTATGTGATTTTGACTTTGAAATCAAGAACATAAAGGGAAAAGAGAATAAGGTAGTTGATGCACTCAGCAGGAAGTTGCAGGAACTGCATGTGGCATCTCTTAGTATTTTCCAATCAGATTTGAGGCAGCATATTGTTAATCATACTGCTGGAGATGAATTGTATGAGCTAGTGACAGACAAATTGCAGCAGCAAAGTCTTGAGAAGAGGTATGAGGGATATAAATTGGAAGAGGATGGAATTCTTACTTACAAAGGAAGAATTTATATTCCAAATGTAGCATATTTGAGAAGAGTTGTTATGGATGAAATCCATCAGGCTCCATAATCTGGTCACCCAGGATATCAGAAAATGATTGCTACAGCTAGAAAGCAGTACTTTTGGCCAGTAATGAAAAAGGACATGGCTGAAAACATTTCAAGGTGCATGAAATGTCAACAGGTAAAGGTTGAGCATCAACATCCAGCAGGTTTGTTGCAGCCTTTGCCAGTTCAGGAATGTAAATGGGAAGTTATTTCCATGGATATTATTACAGGATTTCCGATGACTTGGAGACAACATGATTCCATCATGGTTGTGGTAGACAAGTTGACAAAGGCAACACATTTTATACCAGTGAAGTCTACACATAAGACTGTTGACATTGAAAAGATCTTCATGAAGGAGATTTTCAAATTGCATGGATTGTCGAAGGCAATAGTTTCTGACAGAGATGTCAAGTTCACTTCCAATTTTTGGAAGGGATTGTTTACGGATTTGGGTACAAAGCTAAACTTCAGTACTGCATACCATCCTTAGATAGATGGGTAGACAAAAAGAGTTAATCAGGTGCTTGAATATATGCTTCGCATGTATGTGATGGACAAACCAACCAAGTGGCAAGATTACTTACACTTGGTAGAGTTTGCTTACAACAATGGACAACATGAATCCTTGGGGATGATTCCATATGAAGCCTTGTATGGAAGAAGGTGTAGGACACCAGTGACTTGGGATAACCTAGTGAACAGAGTTATGATTGGACCATAATTGCTTAAGGAAATGGAGCAAGAGGTTGTAAAGACCAGACAGAATCTGAAAGCAGCACATGACAAATAGAAAAGCTATGCATATAAGCATAGGATGAACATAGAGTTCAGTGTTGGGGATCATGTCTACCTCAGAGTGAGGACCAAGAAGAGTTCCTTGAAGCTTGGAAGTTGTGCCAAGTTGTCACCTAGATATTGTGGGTTGTTTGAAGTGCTTGAAAGAATAGGACTTGTTGCATATAGACTTGCATTCCCTGCTAGTACTAGATCTCATAATGTTTTTCATGTTTCTTTGCTTAAGAAATATGTACATGATCCTAACCATGTGATAAATTGGGATGTGATTCAGGTGGAACCCGAGGGAGAGTTCCAAATTGAGCCAATGCACATCCTCGACAGGAAGGTCACAATGCTCCAGAATCGAGCCATAAGGTAGGTAAAGGTGCAATGGGAGCACTATGGACCTAAAGAGGCTACATGGGAGCTGGAGGATGCCATGCGATTGGCACATCCATTTTTGTTCAATTCTGTGGAACACTGAGGCAGTACCAGTGTAGCATTTTGTTCAAATTTTGTAAAGCACCGAGGATAGTGCTATTTAAGGGGGAGGGGAATGTAACACCCCGGTTTTGACCTAGATGCATTAATATACATGATATATCTATACATTGTAAATAATCATGGTGCGGATCTAGATGCCAAGTCCCACCATCGATTTGGTTATGTTATGTTCCGATTGGAATTGTCACCGTGACGGGACATACGACACGTATTAAATTGTGGCATCATGTAAATGTGCATTTTAATTAAATGAACCCAACCAGCTATGTTCACTGCAACCATATTGAGAAGGGGCATGATTTCCTAAGGTTAAGGGTGGGGATGTTAAACCCTGAACCCATGGGGGGAAAAGCCATGTGTCACCACCTTGTTTGATTTGCTCACCTTCCCTTGCTTCATCCAACCACCACCTTAATTGTTCTGTTGTTAGTTGGGGCATCTTTTTGCTGGTAGGAAAACCACTGCGCCCATGATACCATTCTCTCCAGCGCAACAGTTCAGTCTCCTCACGCGAGATAAGATAAAAGGATCCACGATCCATTGTTTGGGGGTTCAGTTGGTTCTCCCTTTTCTCGGGGATTGCTATTTTGTGAGATTTTCTTCCTCCCATTCACGCAGGAAGATTGTTCCCTTTTTCCTGTTTTGTGCTCCTTATCGGACAGGGTAATGTCTTGGGTGTTCATCGCTGAACTGTGACTCTTAGATGCATCTTTTCCCTCACAAACAAAGTGGGAGTCTATTCCTTCCCCATTTTTCTGCCTGTGCAAGTTATCCAGCGATTTCTTTGAGGATTGGGTGATGTGGGTTCATGGTTGTTTGTGGGCCACTATTTTCCCATGTTTGCTTGGCTATGTTTTTCCTTGTGATTTGGCTGCTATAAGTTGTTGTGGAATCGTTTTGGCCATGATAGGGCCAAGAACTATTTAGGGAGTTGTTTTACCCCTATTAAATCTTTAATAGCTGCTTTGTTGCATGCACGTAGTATTTTGTCCTTGGACTGCATTGGAGTGGTGAATGAGGGCCTGATGTGCTTGATAAACCTGGTGGGTTGAGAACCACACAGACAGAGCTAGGTGGCTTTCTTCTCCACAACCCCTGAATAGCACTGGAAGGGAGATTAGGGTCTGAGGGACTGCGTTGCAGAGAAAGGACTGATTTCCTTGTGTTGGGTGTGTGTGGGTGTCTTAGAAGCTAGGCTGGTTCTAGTGTAGGTGTCTTTAGCTCTTCAATGAGCTCACTAGCTTAGCATTTAGCCTTTCCTAGCTCCTGGATGGCCTAATAAACCCAACTTGGTTGGCTTAGCTAATTTGATGTTTGCCTAATAAACCCAACTATGTTGTCTTGGCTGAACTACGTGCCCTTGTGGGGCTACTATCCTTGGCTAGGTGTAAGCCTGCTAGTTCCTTATTCCTTGGGGAATCATGCCCGGCTCGGGGGTGGCAGCGCTGTCGAGGGATTAAAGAGCATGTGGGCCTATGGTTGGGTGGAACGTTGCAGCGACGTAGCTGGTTGTGGGACAAGTTCTTTATAAGATAAGTATTCTTTCCTAACTTGTGTCTACAATCACATTTACCATTGTCGAATGATGATGTACATGTTGAATGCTAAATTGTATATGAATGCATGTTGTTTGCTTCCGCTATGTATATGAATGATTAATGCATTGTAGTATGTTTTATGTTTTTAAGTTACATGCTTCAGCGTTATATGTATGTATGTTCATGTTCATGGGGCTAGATTCCCGTATGATTTGATGTATGGTAGCATCCTCTTCGCCGATCGGAGGGTTGGGGACATTACAAATAATAGTTTTGATTACTTAAAATTTGGTATTTTGTCTTCCCAGGTGTCCCCTGACCTTTGCTTCTCTGTCTTCAACTACCATGATTTCACGAGTCGATTACCCTGCAAACCCTAACTGTCTAACCGTCTTCATTCTCCAACCATGAACTTCCAGGTCTCAATACGTTTTCTGTGATTTTTCATACATTCAGTAAATTCGTAATTGACAACGAATTTCCCTCATCGTGCATGATCATTGTTTCTTAAAGGATCTACATATTCCACCTCCCGGACAGTTGTAACTCACCTGAATGATTCTTACCTTATCTCAAAACACTTGTCGAAATGATAATTATGGACTAAACACGTATCAGTCTCCTTGATAGGTGCGAAAAAGTCCTCTCATGTGCAAATTTTGGAAACATGAGCAAAATTATGAATTTTTCAAAGGGCATGATTTTCTTGTAGCACCCTTGTTCATATTTTATGTCTTTGCGCTACAAGAATATCTGTTTCATGATTTTTTAACCAAAACTCAAAATAATGTGTTAAATTTTGGTAATTAACTTTTAATAATTTTTAATTTTGGTAATTAACTTTTAAGTAAATTTTGGTAATTAACTTTTAATGAGTGACAATATGATGAAATTCATGAGGCTTCAAACTTAGTATGCCAGTATATATAGAATCCCAATCCTAGGGGGATGTGAATGACATGGGTGCCAAAAGTGAGGGGTTCTACAAAACAATCACCCATGTGAGGGAAGGTTCTACTACCAGCAAAGAGAAAATGTAAGGGGTGGCTAGGTGGGGGAACTTACCTGGATAACGTGGGGTCCTATAGGTTCAAGGGAGAGGAAATGAAGAAATGCATCAACTCAATAGAGGATGAGTATTTATTATATGCCAGTTAAGGGGTTACACCTATAGAAGCAATTTGTACCACGGGGAGGGTGCACAACTGTAACTAGTATATGTACATGCAACAAGGATACCCAAGCATAAATTTGCATCTAGAATATAAACAATGCATACAAATACATATACAAGGTACAACTCATGTGATGACACACAAATTGAGGCGAGACTAGAAAGTGGCTTGATGAAAGGTTAGTGATATTGAGAAAGGGTCCCAATAATCACGAAAGGAATATAATAATGATTCTCGTAGTGCAAATGATGCAAACAAATGGATGCAATATGACATGTGACCTTGAGAAATGGTAAATATCATGCATGTGAAAAATTGCATAGGGATAAGGTTCTTCCCCCATGCTTTGGGCATGGGTTTTGTGATTATTCATCCGGTATGCATTGTGATGAGCTATGGGATTATTGAAGTATCGTGATAGATGTAATGGGGTAGGGCCAAAATTAGTGATTTTTCCCCTATTCTAGTGTTGAGGTAGTTGGCCATGCCCCCTAGTCCAGGGGTGTCGATGGATTGTAGAATCTCTAGTGAAGAGATATCGATAGGAAATACAACAAACTATGGGAAGGGGGGTGTATGATGAGGTGGATATCCATGGTGACAAGATATATTGGTGATATGATGATGGGATGATGCCTCTATCAAGGTGGATATCACTAGTTTCACCGACGAGGATAATGAGGATGAGTAGGAAGGTCTGGGTTCTTGCCCTCATGATGTAGGCACAATATTTTATCATTGTTTAGAAAGGGTTGAACATATATATTAGAGGGACTTATTTTTGTTAACAAATTTGTAGTGGTATGAGATGATGAGGAAGGATTATTAGAGGACGAGATGAAATAAATGCTGCTTGTCTCACTTGAAGAAAATTCCGAGGTGTTGAATCTCTTATACAATGGTAATTTTCGACTCAAGAGAGAGCTTTTGTAAGTTATGCAAGACAGAGCGGTATTCAACTAAATCGGTGGAATGGTGGGAATAATGGCCATATAGATCATAGATAGCACATGGATGGTTTGTTCAAAGATACTTTCCTTTTTGTTGGTTAGGGTTGTGGATATGGACCATGAAAACATTCTCGCCATCATTGAGCATTTGTACATAAATTTGAACCTATCTTTTTAACCATATTTGACAAAAAATACTTATTTTCCCACACAAAAATAAGGAAATATTCCCCAAAATACAAAAATAAAAGAAAAACGAAGAGAACAAATTTGAAAATAAAAAAGAGTGGGAAAATATCAAAACCATGGAACAATACCATGGGGCACCCAAAACCAAGGGAATTTTTTTGGGTGTTAACATGGCCCTATGGAAAAAACTATCTTTTGGGATAGGACCCTTTTAAGTGACAAAATAATGAATAGAACTTGACATTATTAAATTTATTTTCTCTTCTTCAAATTATTCTTTGTATGTAAGAATATATTTTTTCGACCTTGAAACCTCTTTAGATAATTGTTCTTTTTCTTATTGCACAACCAATATTTCCTTAGTTTGAGTTTGTTAATTTCCTATAGCTTTAACCTTCCCCTTCAACACTTTAATTTTTGAATCTTTCTCTTAAATAAAAAATTTAATAAGCTCTACATCATTTGGGTTTAAACTCAAATCAACCAATTTCTTTTCTAAATCTTGAACTCTTTGGTCCTGTTAATCAATTATTCATGATTTAACTAATTTTCCACCTTTTCAACAATGACTACATCTTTCTCACATTAGTAGAGGTTCATAACAGGTCTCTAGAGACCATTTCCCCTATTTACATATGCATTTTTGTTTTATCTACAAGTATACAGTTTAACCAAATCAAGTTTTACTTGAGTAGCCTAGTAATTTTAGTTCAAGCACCCTATTAATCATATTTTTTTTCTTTAACTAATTTTCCACCTTTTTCAACAATGATTGCATATTTCTCACATTAGTAGTGGTTCATAATAGGCCTCTAAAGACCATTTCCTCTATTTACCTGTGCAATTTTGTTTTATTCATCACATGAAGTTTGCTCAAATCAAGTTTTACTTGAGTGGCTTGGTAATATTTAGATGATTCAATTTTATGAGGATTAGGCTACAAAAGTTCCATGTTTAGATTACCTTGATTAAAGTATAGAGAAGAATACAATCTTGGTTGTGCTTGCTACTTGTTCCATATTTTAGGATACTGTTCTTCTTTAGATTTGACATTTCTGTTTTTAATGTCCATCATATGTGAAAAAATATTATCCTTAGGGTCTTTAGATCCATCACTTATGGCTTCTCTACTCTGTTGATTTTTTTCCATAGGTATGATGTCTATGCGATGATGTTATAGAGAAATCACATCCTCTTTAATAACATTTTGATAATTTTGTTCTTGAGTTGATGCTTCACTCAAAACAATATCTTGTACTTTCTCAATTTCAATTATAGGATTTTTTCTTACATCTCCACCATATTCCTACTCTATTTCTATATTTGAAATAACATTTGGTATTCCAAGATCTAGTTTCTTATTGATTATTTCTTTCTTTTGAGGAGTTTCAGTAACACACTCTTGGTTGGATTGAATTGTATTGTTGTTAATATCCACAACCAATGGGGCTATTGAAATAGCCCCAAATATATTCTCCATTGTATCTTTAGGACTTGCATCCTTCTCCTCTATTTTTTTTTTATCTTTCGCTTGTAGGTTATCCAGTTTGATTTCTAGTATTTACATTCCTTGTAATATATCTTGAATTTACCCCTAGGTATATTTATTTGCCAATATCTCAAGGTCCAAGTCTATTTTATTAAGGTAAGAAAAAGGCCCAAACTATTCTCTTTGATATGAAATGATGTGATCGGGATCATATATCCCAATCTTTCCTTGTTAAAAAACTAATTCAATTGATAATGTTTCAAAAACATCTTGAATTGGTCAAGTTTCAACTACAAAAGGATTCACTTCAAAAAGAAACTTGGAAGTTATCTTTTGATTTTTTTGCTGCAAAATGGATATAATATGAATTCAACCTTTGTTCGATATACTCAAGAAAAAAAACACTAGGGGCCAAATATGCAATAAATAAGAAAGGTATCAGCTCTAAGCCATAAATTCTCAAAAATGCTATGTCATTCATGCAAATACCAATCTTCTACTCTTACATCAAGACTTCATTGTAATAGATTTATACATTATTAGAAAATTCTAGAGTGATGTTCTACATAGCCTAAGTATATATGTTGTATGCATAAAATTATCCATGAATATATTAAAGCCTACATTTTTTACATGTTTTCTAACCAATGGAGTCCATTAATTTATAAGACAAGGATTTCCTAATTGGTCCTCCCTATTTATATCAAGATGTTAAAAGCCTCAAAATCTAAAATAAAGCATCAAATATACTATGTAGGATTGGAATATGAAAATATGATAGAATGAAATGTGACTAACTGTGAATGTATAACAATAGAAAGATATTGAGGATATATGCATTTGATTGGATAAATCTCTTTTGGAGGGAATGCTGCATACATGAATCCTAGAATCACTTCATCAATAATGACATCATTATCAAAAACCAGAATTAGAAACGTCATAGAAATTACTTCCCTTGAAATATTTGGAAGTATATTTGACTTGTAAGGTGGGGGAGTGTCTAGAATGAGGAATGTTTAGCTAGAAATATGAACATCATATTTTTTCGGGGGGTCGAGTCTAAATATTAATTTTGTGAAGTAACAGTTTTATCTTGGAAAAGACTAGGGTTTTTGGGAAACATAAGCATTTTAGATGATAGGAATTATCGATAAAAATGAAATAAAACCATTAGTATATATCACCATGTTCTTATTTGTGTCATTGCATTATGAACAAAGGTAAAAAAAATTAGGAAAAATGAATGTTGTAGGAACAACGAATTTGGCTAGTCCATACTCACATGAATGAATTCTATCATGTGAGTATTTGAAATGGCGACATCCAGTGATCATCTAAGTTTGTATGGGGTGGTTCTAGTCAATCTGGTTTCAAAAATATCAACATGTTTGTCTACAATATGTTGTTCATATTACTTAAGTGGGATAGGATGTGTGACATACCCAGTGACCTCATAGTACCTTTTAGGCCACAAGATACTCAAACTACCGATTTAAATTTTGTATAATACTCAAATTATTTTTTATATTAGTTTAATTAGAATTTATGTAGAATTATATATGTAGTTGCACACCCATAATTAATATAAATATAAATGAGAATGCTACAAACATATTCTATATGAATTCAATCACACAATTCCAATATTTCTATGCATTTAAATCATAAGATAATAGTAATTAAATAAAATACATAACAACGATAAATACCAAGCATTTTATACATAAGTGGAAACTAATTTGAAAATATAAATCAACTGACTGCAGACCAAGGATGTTCCTCCCAACCATAGGCATTCTTTTATACCATATCTCTCTATAACATAGACCACCCCTAAGCTCAGGCTATTAGTCCACAAAAATGTATCAAGTTTCCCTTTTATAGCTATCCCAATCTGCTAGCACTCCTCCCCCATTATTTTCTTCTTTTATAATCATTATTTTCTTGTATATGATTTTACTCTTTTGATCTTTCTTATGACTACAAGGTTCTTCATCATCAGTATCCTCTTGTTTTGGGTAAGGACACTTTGTGGAGAAATGTCAAAATATTCTACAGTTAGAGCACTTTAGTGGTAGATTTCCTTTGTACTTTCCAGTACCTTTCTCAAATTTCTTGATGAAAAGAGCTTCATCATCATATGAGTTCTATGACTGGTTCTTGGGTAAAGCTTCATATTTTATTGACTATTTCGTAGCTTTAAATGTTGACTCTTTTCTTGAAGGTCCATTTTGTTATGTTCTCATCTCATAGGCAGTGAAGATCCCATGTAACTCATCCAGTGTCAAAAGTTCAAGATCATATCGGTCTTCTACAATAGACACTTTTGGGTTATATCTTATTGGTAGGGTTCTTAGTATTTTTTAACTACTTCTTTCTCCTTTATTTCTCCTATTATACCTTTAATAGCATTGAAAATTTCATCTAGTTCATCTCTATATGTAGGTAGGTGTCCGATATTTTATATTATTTTTCAATTGAACTCCAAATTTTGTATCTAAGAGACATTATATGGAATCTCATTCTTACACTCCAAAATGCATAATTATTTCCTGTAAATAATGGAGGTATGTTAGTAGATAACCCTTCTTGATGATTCGTAGTGGGTTTTAATAGGATTTTCCTTCCGGTGGTTTAGAATGTAGCGAAAGATCCTTCTTTGATACCAATTTTTGGAATATTGGACAATACTGAGAGGGGAGGGGTGAATCAGGATTGATAACTTTTAACAATTTAAAACCACTTTTATCTTATTCATTAAAAAACATAATCAAGAAGATACATATAACACAACATTTATCGTGGAATCCCAATCAGAAAAACCAAAACCACTTTCTATAACTACAAAATTATATTTACAATTGCTTTTGCAAGCTACAACTTGTTGGAGACAACAATCACCAAGTCTTTTCAGCTGCAATTGAAGGATGCTACAATACCCTAGTTTATTTTTGCTCCAACATATAAGGATTCCTCAACACCCTGTTTTCCATCCAATACTAGAAATAAGCTACAACAACTTGCAGGCTTGCAGCCTATCCTAGCACCACCCTACCACCCTAATTTGATATTTTTCTTCAATTATGTTTCTGATTATTCTTCACTTCATTAGTATCTATCTTCCCTTATTATTATATTGATTTGGATTGTTGATACATCTGTCTTCCACTTCAAAATTATGTTTAAATAATTATTTCATCATGTCTTTGAACCATTGTGTTGGCCCTAGGGGAAGTTAGGTAGGATTCAATTGGAATTCTGCCCAAGTATGAAAAGATTCAGGTCACAGGAAGGAAGAAGGAATATGTGATGGAAGTAGAAGAAGAAGAAGGAACAAGGCACTACGATAGAAGAAGCTACAGAAGAAAGAGAAGACAGAGGAAGAGTGCATGATAGAAGAAGAGTTGGTGATAGTAGAAGAGTTCACAACAAGAGAGAAGTCGTGACATAAGGAAAATATGTGACAAGACGAGTTGTGACAAAGGAAACCATGTCAAAATGCATGCAACGATGCAATGGATGGAAAAAAAAGTTCAAAAATATCATGGGTACAAGGTTGGATAGATTTGGCGGATGTCACATTAAGGAAAGAATCTTTGTAATTTGGGTCATTAGTGCCTATTAACATGTGTCTCTAGAATAGGAATGACATCCTCTTGGATAACTGTATGAAGTCGGATGAGAGAAACATGTAAGAGTATATAAGAAGGAACAACCCACGATGTGTGTGGGTTACTTAATTAGTTATTGAATCGATTACTCACTGAGTTTCTTAGTTTCTTACTTAATTTATTAGTATGTAGTCTATCTGTAGAGAGTCAGTTAGTTTCTTGGAAAAGAGTTGAATAAGTTTGTAGCTGAGTGCACAAATTTGTAGAGGAGAAGTCAATTTGATCCAAGCTGTGTGCGGATTAATAATAGAGTAGAATATTCAATAGTTGTAGAGTTATAGAAGAATTTGAGTCGATCCAGGTTGTGTGCGGATCAATAATAGAGTCAAGTAAAGAAGAACTAGCGGCAAAAGACCAAAGATCATGAAAAGAGACAAACGTTTGTGTAGATAAAAGAATAAGATCTCACACAAAGTCTGGAACTTATTGAACAGATAAAAAGGTGCCGTATATTTCTCATGCTAGATGAAGAGCACATTTGTGGTTTTTCCCGGATGGGTTTCCATGTTAGATACTATGTCGAAAGTGTAAATTATTACTCTATTTGTGTCACATGTATATTACTGTGAATGAATGTTTATGCATTTGTTTATAATTGAGTTATATGCATCTGTCACACTATGGTAGTCGAAATCACCTATACTCCATGACATTTAATGTTATAGTATATGTTGATGGTTGAATATAGTTACATCTTAATAATGCATAATTAGTATAAGTAACCCACCCCTTGGCTTCGATCGAGCGCCGTGGTAGAATTCCAAGCGAAGAGAAATCCCCCACCCAAATGTGAAAAACTAGCTCTGGAAGTTACCCATATGAGATATAGCTTGAGTGAGACTGCATCTACCTCACAAGTGCTGCCTACTGTTCCTTTTTTTGTCGAGTCAATATCTCGGTATTTATTGCATGCAAAGGAGGAAATGAACCTAGGTCGAAGAACATAGATAAGAACAAAACACCGACACATTGTGTCTTTTCATCATCATTTACCTTCATTAAAACCTTTTCACCAATGCATCTCTTCATTATGGAAACATGCCTTTTCATGAACTGGTGCAAAACAACTTGAAACCTTGTTTTTGCAGACCTATAACTTTGTCTTCAAGCACCTTTGAGGAGAAATAAGACCATGGTCAGATGAACACATAAAAAAGATACATCTCGATGGTCTCAGATTAATTTTACCAGTTTCCTACAAAATATGGCAGGAATTTTACTAGGGAAAATTAGACTGATTTTTCAATACTTAGTCAATTTTCAGCAAATTTCCCAAAACAGTCTGAAACCTCATTTTTGCGGACTTGTAACTTTTTCTTCAATCATGTTTTAGGGGATCTGGTACCATGGTCAAATGAACACATCAACAAGATAAGACATGATGGTATCATCTAATTTTTATCAGTATCCTAAAAAATATGGTGGGAATTTTACTAAGCCCAGTTAGGCAGATTTACCAAAACTGAAACAGTGCAAATCATGCCATAAAGCATTTTTTGTAGACTAATAACTTCACCTTTAGAGACTACATTGAAAAACAAATCATATGGTTAGATGAAAAATACAACAATCTAAATGTCTATATCCTCGTAATAATTTAATTCATCAAATACTGAACATGAAATGTATTTTATAGAGGCCTCTAAGGCAGATTAAGAATAATTTATACTTAGTCAAAATTTCAGAGTTTCAACAAGAGTTTCAACAAGTTGCCTTACTTTTACATAATGGTGTCAAATTGTAACAATGAATTCATGAGAGGACTAAACCACCATCATATGAGTTTTAAACCTCATCACACATGCCACATTCCATGCATCACTTTGTTATTTGTTTGTCATTAATGAACTCTAATTTTCCTATACTTAGTCAATTTTCAAAGTTTCGGCAAGAGTTTCAACAAGTTTCCATATTTTTATAGAATGTTGTCAAATTGTAAAAATGACTTCATGAGAGAACTGTAACATAATCCTACATTTCATGTCATTTCCTTTGTCATTAATGAACTCCTTTGACATCAATGTAAACCATACTCAACATTCCCCCCCTTTGGCATTGATGGAAACAAATCTCAAAGTTTCTCCCCATTTGACATTAATGACAAAGGTATCCTTTTGACATCTCCCCTTGTCAACATGTCTCCCCTTGACATAATGCAATTTTTTTTTCTATATCTATTGTAGGGAGATTAATCCCAACTTTTGTCTAAGATTCTCAAATTCTTCTTTGGGTAGTGTCTTAGTGAATATATTGGCTATTTGTTCACTTGTATCAACATATTCCAATTTCACCACCTTCTGTGATACTTGATCCCTCAAAAAGTGATATTTTAAAGGGATGTGCTTTGTCTTGGAGTGTGTAACATAGTTTTTTGGATATGTTTATGGCACTACCATTGTAACAATTTATCACTATTGAATGCTCATACTTTACAAGTAGGTCTTCCAATTTATATTTCATCCAAATGACTTGAGTGCAACATGATGTAGAAACAATGTATTCATCTTCTACTGTAGATAGTGCAATGGAGGATTGTTTCTTGCTTTACCATGATACCAAATAGTCTCCCAAGTAGAATGTTGCTCCACTGGCACTCTTTCATTCATCAACACTTCATGCCCATTCTTGTCACATCCCAACATTTTGATCATCAGAAGTGTTGACCTTGCCTAGCACCAAGGGGATCGAAAGATGCATTAAATAATTAACCTAGGAGATTTTATTTAAAATGTTACTTAGGAGGCATGTAATTGGTATATTAATTGTCATTAAATACTATTATGCAATTAATTATGTGGAAAATAAGTTTCCATTTGTTAGAATAATCAACCCATATTTACCTACCTTAGACATTAATTAAATCATTTTTGTCTTATTACCTAGTCTCCTAGATTCCACTCTATTTTCCTTATACATGTCTTAGAAGTCAACACTTGCTAAAAATGAGTCATGGAGCGCTTGGGAAAGCTCCTGGAAACCATATTTATCATGTCTTCTTTATTCCAGATCCTCCAAAGTGCATATCTACTTTTTCTGAAAAGATGCCTGTTTTATTGAGAATTAAGGGAAAAGGAAAAGATAGACTAGGTGTAGTTGACTTGTTTTTTTTCCACATCACCCTCCCTCCTTTTCTCCTAATAAAAGCATGTATGAGTTGTATTTCCATCCCTCATTAGCTTTCCTACTCAACTTAGCCAATTCGTGAGCATCTTGATGGATTTGGAAACTGCTTTATGCACCTATGGGGGATTTGACTAGATTTAGTAAGCCTACTTTTTGACCTTTTCGAATGAAATCCTTATGCATTCAAATATCTCATGTAATTATACATTACAGCAGCCTATTAATTCACAAGGTTGGTTATTTTACACTTATTCAATACATATTAGTGTTATGCTCCAATTTCAGCCTCCTTTGATGTTAATTTTGCATGTTTGATTAGCAATTTTGTGAGTGTAATTGTTCTATATCTTGGGTTCAATTTCCACATGGTATCAGAGCCTTTGTAGATTGATTTCTCTCCTTCCATATTTATATTGTAGGTTCAACATATTGACTGGTAGAATATTCTGCTGACTAAAGGGCACCGTTTCTGAGCTATGGACCAACCTTAGAAGATCATCTTGACTCCATTCAATTTCTTTGAGTGGAAAGATGAGATGAAGATATTGTTGAGAGAAAAAGGTCTCTACAGGGTGAATATGGAAACTGAGGTAGATCCCAATGCATCTACAGATAAAATCAAATGGTACAACAGGAGGGATGAGGCCTATGGTCTTTTGTGTCTAAGCATTTCAAGAGACCTCTTCTTCCATCTTGATGGATTGACATCACCAAATGAAGTGTGGGAGAATATTGTAGAGATTTCTGGTAAGACATATGAGATGAGATGACATCAAATCGAGAATGAGCTGATCTCCTTTAGTCCCAGTAGCTTTGAATCCTTGCAACTCTATTTTTCCAAGTTTAAAGCCCTTGTTTTATAGCTAAAACAATGTGGGATCGAAAAGAAGGAAGAGAAACTAGTTTTGTCCGTACTCTCAAATATTTGCCTTGACTATTCAGTGTTTTTTTCAACCTTCCATGCCACCAAGTTGACAGCTCGAGCCTAGAAGATGCCTAAGCTTGCAGAGTTCATGGAATCCCTCACATAGGAACAAGATAAGTTGGTGATGATGGGAACCATCAAACCTTCCAAAGACCAAGCTTTGGTTTCTGGATATTCAAGGGTGGATTCAAAAAGAAAGAAAAAAGATAAAAATACACCTAAGCAAAAGAGAGACAAGAACAAGTCTCAATAGGAGCCCCAAGGTTCCAAGAATAACTTCCAGAAGAAGAAGAAAATAGGAGAAATGAGCAAGTGCGCATACTGTAGTAAGGGATATCATACTGAGAGCTCTTGTATGAAGAAGCAAATTGACATGTTGAATCAACTCCAGGAGAAGAATAACATCTCCCTTCCTGATTGCTCAAAGAAGAGGGAAGGAGGATCAAATTTAGAGGACAGAGAGAGAGTACATGCCTTGGTTGTTGGCACATCAAGCTCACCTAGCTTCATCATAGAATCCAAAGCTTCTAGACATATGGTTTCTACAAAAGAGGCATTCTCCTCTCTTGACATGTTGAAAGGTCCACCAATAGTTTTGGGAGATGACTCTCTCACTAACAGTTTGGGGAAAGGAAGGATTGATCTTCACCATGGTAAGTTCAATAATGTGTTGTATGTTCTAGGTTTCACCTCTAATCTCTTGTTAGTGTATCAGATGAATCACACTGGGTCTCCAAAGAAGGTCATATTCTCCCCTGATGATGTTGAAATCACAGATATTTCGAATGGTAAAGTCATAGAAAAAAGTGTTGTTGATCACACTTCGAAGGTATACAGGTTTTCCCATTTTCTACCCTACTCAAACCCCTCTGCTCTTCTGATTCATGCTAATGAGGCAAGTAAGCTTTGGCATAAAATATTTGGCCATATTAACTACAATTATATTTCTGATTTGAGTGAAAAATATATGGTCATAGGGTTACCAAAGACCAAGTTTTCCAAGGGAGTCTGTCAAGGTTGTATCCTAGGAAAACACCCAGAGCACAAATTTGAGAGAGCTAGTCATGAGAGAACCTCTGCACCTGAGTTGATCCACAATGACATTCCTGGTCCATTTCCTCATATGTCCATGATTCAAGCCAAATATGCATTTATCTTCATAGATGACTTTTCTAGGTATTGTTGGGTTTACTTCCTAAAGCATAAGTCAGAAGTTTTTGACCTCTTCAAAGTCTTTAAAGTTTTGGTTGAAAACCAGACTGGGAGGAAACTCAAGATCCTAAGATCTAAAAATGGTGGCGAGTATGTCAATTCTGAGTTCATTCAGTATTGTAAAGATGCAGGTATTCATATGTGGCATTCGATCCCTTACACACCACAACAAAATGGTGTTGTTGAGAGAAAGAACAGGTCACTGAAGGAGATGGCAACCTGCATGATGGAGGCTAAGACTTTGCCACCAAATTTTTGGGCCGAGGCTATAAACTGTGCATCCTACATATAGAATAGGGTGCCTCATAAGAATCTTGATGGTATGACTCCTTTCGAAGCTTGGAGTGAAAACAAGCCATATGTGACCCATTTCAGGATTTTTGGCTCAAAGGCTTGGGCTAGAATTCCAACTGAAAAAGAGAAAGGATTTGCATCCCCAAAGACAAGAATGCCTATTTGTTGGGTATTCTGAAGATTCAAAATGGTACAAGCTGATCAACTTTAGCACTAACAAATCTTTCATTGAAAGAAGTGTCCAATTCCAAGAAGAGTCTTTAGTAGCAATTGAAGTTGGAGAGTCTTCTTCACCACCAGATCCATTGATTGTAAGTGGAGAGACTAATGAGTTTGTTGTTTCTAATATGTCTAATAATGATGATTTGATTTCAGATCCTGACAGTCCTACAAGACCAAAATGGGCAACAAAGACTATTCATGTAGCCGGGGAACTAGCTGGAAATCCTAGTGACATTAGGAGGACTAGATCTCAGTTTGAGAGTGCCCTTTGTATGAAAGATCCTTTATTTGCTGAGAAGTGATATCTGATGGTTGAATAAGATCCACAGACATATGAATATGCAGCACATGATCCAGTATGGCAAACATCCATGAAAGAAGAATTCAACTCACTCCAGAAGAACAACACTTGGGAACTGGTTGATCTTCCCCCAGGGAGGAAGCTAGTTCAATGTAAGTGGGTTTTCAAGACTAAGTTTGCTGCTGATGGTTCACCTTTGAAATATAAGTAAATATTGGTTTCCAAGGGCTACTCACAAGTACATGGTATTTATTACAATGAAACCTTTGCACCAGTGGCAAAGATGGACTCCAAGGCTAGCTTTAGCCATTGCAGCTTCAAAGCAGTGGGAGGTACATCACATGGATGTGAAGTGTTATTTCCTAAATGGAGATATCATTGAAGAGATTTACATGCAGCAACCTAAAGGGTTTGTTTATAATCCATATTTAGTGTGCAGGTTAAAGAAATCAGTGTATGGGCTCAAGCAAGCCCCCAGGCCTTGGTATGCCAAGATTGATGGCTTTCTGCTGTCATTGAGTTTTGTTTGATGCAAGTATGAATGTTTATTTGAATTTTTTTCATGGTTCTTTTATGATTATTGTATTGTATGTGTATGACCTTCTAATTACAAGAAATTCAAAGAAAGAGATTGCCTCCTTGAAGGATGCAATGAACCATGCATTCTCTATGATAGATTTGGGATTGTTGAGCCAATTTTTGGGTCTCAAAATTGCTCAATTCCAACATGGAATAAAAGTACATCAGTCCAAGTGTGCCTTATATTTTCTAAACAAGTTCAACATGAAATATTGCAAGCCAAGCAAGACTCCATTCCTTTCAGGAGTTAATCTTGAAGAAGGAGGTTCTTCTCTTATGGTAAATAATACACTGTATAGGCAGTTGATTGGGTGTTTGCTTTATCTTACACACACTCGACCTGAAATATATTATGCATTTAGTGTGGCTTCAAGATACATGGATCAGCCTCATGAGATCCACTGGAGGGAAGCCAAAAGGATCCTTAACTTTGTTCAAGGAACAAGAACTCATGGGATCTTCTACAAAGAAAAATATGATCTTGATTTGATTGGGTTTACTGACAGTGATTGGGCAAGTGAAAAAATAGATCGAAATTCAACATAGGGATATGTGTTCATGCTTGCAGAAGGACCAATCAGCTGGTCATGCAAGAAACAGAGTTCCATATCACTCTCATTTACAGAATTAGAGTATAGAGGAGTTGTAAATGCAACAACTCAATGTTTGTGGTTACAGGGAATACTTGGAGAATGTGGCTTTGAATCAGATTTTTCAACTATTATCTACTGTGATAATTAGATTACCATTCAAATCTACAATGATCCATTTTAGAGATAGCGAACCAAGAACATTAATATCCACATGCACTACATCAGACAGCTTGTGCATGATGGCACCATTCATCTACTCTTCTGTGCATCTTCAGAACAAGTAGCATACATCTTCACCAAATTTTTTTGTGAGAAGACATTCAGCAATCTCAAATCACTACTGGGAATTTTTGATCATGCTATGAAGCCATGATTGATGACAAAATTTCCAAATTTTGTTTTTCCTATCCATGTTTAAGGGAGGATTTTCCCACTGGGTTTTTGCCTCTTTCCTTGGTTGTATGGACAAGCAGTATGTAAAGGGTGACTAAGCCTTGTTTCTAGTCCCTATAGTTTTTTGATATTTACTCACAAACTCAAGAATATGGGGGGGTTTTAGAATAATCAACCCATAGTTACCTAACTTAGACATTAATTAAACCATTTTTGTCTTATTACCTAGTCTCCTAGATTCCACTCTATGCTAGTTGCCTTCTACATGTCTTAGAAGTCAACACTTGCTAAAAATTAGTCATCGAGAACTTGGGAAACCTCCTAGAAACCATATTTAGCATGTATTCTTTATTCTAGATGCTCCAAAGCACATATTTTCTTTTTTTGAAAAGCTGCCTGTTTTATTGAAAATTAAGGAAAAAGGAAAAGCTAGAATAGGTGGAGTTGACTTGTTTTTTTTCCACATCATCCTCCCTCATTTTATCCTAATAAAATCATGTATGAGTTTTCTTTCCATCCCTCATTAGCTTTCCTACTTGACTTATCCAATTCGTGATCATCTTGATGGATTTGGAAACTGCTTTATGCACCTATGGGGTATTTGACTAGATTTAGTAAACCTACTTTTTGACCTTTTCAAATGGCATCCTTATGCATTCGAATATCTCATGTAATTATATATTGCAACAAACTATTACTTCACAAGGTTTGCTATTGTACACTTATTCAATACAGATTAGTGTTATGCTCCAATTTCAGTCTCCTTTGATGTTAATTTTGCATGTTTGATTAGCAATTTTGTGAGTGTAATTATTCTATCTCTTGCGTTCAATTTCCACACCATTAATAGAAGGGACTCTTGGGCAAGCTGACTTGCCAAGGAGGAAATTGAATTCGTCATAGGACTGACAAAAGCCAAGAAAAGATGTTAGGCACAAAAGATGCAACTGTAGAAAAGGTAGGGTGCAATTTCCATTTGGAGACTCCGTCACAAAAGAAGGTAGTTCAGAAAAAATATGTCATAAGGAAAAATGACAACAATGGACCAAGGAAGGGTGAAATATCCCTTTTGGAGTTCAGTCATAGAAGCAGGAAAGCCAAGAAAATACGTCATAAGGAAAAATAACAACTCTAGGCCAAAGGAGGGCGCAGTTTCTAAATTATATGGAAGACAATGACAAAGAAACATATTAATAACACCTACTTGCTAAAATTATCAAGGAGGGCACTTTCATGGTTAGGGTTAGGGTTTCTAAGTGGATGAATTTCTCTCACAGGTCACCTATTACCTATACCTTCTCAACAAGTCACCTAGTGATCTATTTAAAGGAAAATTGAGATCCTTTACTAATTTTGGATAATGTATGTTTTGATATTGATTGAAGCTAAGCTTCATTACTGAGTGTCGTGCCTCAAAATATTGGGAGATGTGCCCCAAGTCCTCTCTTATTGTTCCCCATTCTTCTTCTCCCCTTCTACTTTCATTGCAGGTGATGGTGAATTCATGATCAATATCCTAAGTTCATATCATACATCTACAAAATCTCAGCCACCCATTGAAGATGAGCTCTAGTGAAGCCCATCTTCACCTATGATCCCATTCATAGTTTGATGAGAGATTTGGGTCTCCTGCCCTCAGTTTTGAATACTATATGTGGAGAGATCAATCCTAAAATATGTTTTCTTTTATTTTCATCCCAAAATATAATATTATCACTTTTGTAAGAAAGTAATATTTCATGTTTCAAGAAGCTCCTATATTCAGTTTCCATGATTGAACCTTATTTTCCCACTAAATGGGGTTTTTATCAATTTATATGTATGAAGAGTGAAGTAATGATATGGAAAGGAGTAATTAATAATAGTATATGTAAAATAATGTGATATTAGTCTCTTTTACATTTCATTAGCATTTCTTCTTTCTTTCTGATACAAAATTTGCTCAATCTTGTGCACCCTATCTAGTTGACTAGTCTCGCCATTTTCATAATTATGAGATTTATGTGTATCATAATGCAATTATGGAAGTTGGTGTATGATCGTAACTGATCCCTATTTCCATAAAAACCTTCATACTGATATTTTGTTGTATTTGTACCCTGTTTGAGAAGCCATGTTTGTGTAGGATCTCCCCAAGCCAAAATTGTCATTTTTTCCCAATTCATCCCAAACAAACCCAAACCTTTCTAGACTTCTTCCTAAATTTCTGAAGCCTTATTGTACACCTTATAAATTTATGATAAAATATATGTACATTTCCCCAAGCCTTTGGTTTAAAGGATCTAAAGGAGCCTTCCTAGTTTCATGGTTGGGTGACCTAGAAGCATTGGAGTAAGTTTCAGCATAGCTCACTTTCAAACCTAAATGGTCCCTAATCTAAATGTGTTAGGGAAGATGATATCAATGAGTTGAAATTTTCCTTGGTTGCTTCCCTCTTCCCATTTCCATGTTCATAAATTTATCAATGTTGAAGCCTTAGTAATGTATGTGGCTGAAAAGGGTGTCTAAGGATTACAACACATGGAGAAAACCCAACCAAAGGATTCAAACAATCCCACGTAGGTATTGATTTATCCTCAAACTATTTAAAGTATTGATCTCCCACAGATATTTCAATAGCCTCCACTGGATTTTGTGATTTTGATCCACAGAGGATTTGTTTCCCAGACTAGAAAACAAGGTGGGTGATAGGAAGAAAAAGAAAAATCAGATCTAACTATGAAAGTAATCCTAATCTAAATTTAAGATACCTAAAGAGAATTGTTGAATTGATTCACAGATTGTCTCGAGATATTTGAATAAGAAGTAATCCACCACATTGACAGAAATGCAAATGAGATGATAAACTCCTAACTTAAATCACAATATTTTAATGAAAATTAAATGGAAGCAATTCAAGATTAAATCATTCAAAATAACTTGCAGATACGTATGTTAGTTGAAAAACCAACATTTCTTGTTGTAAATCTTTTACTGTTCAATCACTTGTAGAAATAGATAAATACGGTTAAAGAATAATTTCCTTAAAGATTTTCCATTGCATTAATCGATAACAAAGAGAAATCTCGGTCATGAATGAACACATTTATAAATTGCAAGTAAGTTGCAGTATCATCTAGCCATTCAAAAGAAGAAAAATTGAGATCTATCAAAGAAATTCAATCAAATCATAGAAAAGAGATATGAAATAACAGTGCTGTATTTATTTAAAGGTTTTGTAATAAATTACCTAAACCTCAAGAGAAATAGAGGTTTTTTTTAGTCTCATGTACCAATCCTTCCTTCTCCAAAAGTCCCCTGATACATTCGAGAACTACCTCTTAAATAATTATTACAAAGAATGAATCTCCCTCAAAAGGGGATCAAAAACCTAAACAAAACTAAAATCCCAGAAAATCTCTCCATATTTTCCATATGCGTAACAATTCCTCAATATCAGCATAGCTTGTGGATTCGATGCCAAGTTGGGCATTGCACTTGTGATCTTCAATTTTATTTTTAGCCATTTTATGCCAAAAATGAATAAAGATATGGATCTTTCCCTCCATTGCAAATGGTCATTTGATCAATCGATCCATTTCATCTATACCAACATGACCAAGCTCCTTGATCTTATCTTCCACCTCATCTCTCCTTGATCAATAACCCAGGTGGACATGCTTTGTCAATGAGGATCATTGCAGGAAAATATAATTCATCCATGAGATTGTCTGCAACATACCACCTTCTGTTGCAAATAGCCTATGCCTTCTTTACAACTTCATCGACCGTTTCATCTAGATATTCCCAGGATCTTAAGATAGTCCTGATTTTCTTAAACTGGAAGTTAGTGAAAATGATGACATTGTCTGGCTTGTCTTTCATATACCTTTTCCAGTCTGTAACTTCATCATAAGCCTTTGAAGCTTGTGGCCTTTTTTCAACCAGATCTTCCAAAACAACAAACATATTATCAAAATTCACATGGGTTTCAAAAATGTTATCCAAATTTTTAAATAACTCACTAACTAAATCATAATGCTCCTTGTTGGTCCGAAGAGCTAGCTCCTTGAATTCCTCCTGAGAAAATTTAGAAAACGAAGATGAAGCTGTACTTGCAGTTGCATCTTCATACTGTTTTTACAACAAAGCTACCTTCTGTACCAAAGTAGCATTGGTGTTCTTTTCTCTCTGTAACTCATCATGTAGAGAAATATTTCTCACTTGTAATTCATCATACCTGTCCTCATGTTGTCCTTTTACTTGTTCCAACTCCTCCGTCAATCTGACAATTTATGCCTTCTGCTTATCGAATTCCCTGTTCGAAGTATTGATAGCATCAAAATTAGCAGCGGTAAAATCTCCTAGGACAGATACATCTTCTGTTGCATCCACTTGTGGATCACCTGATCGTTGGGTCCATACAATTTCATTTTGAAGGAATGGATCCACATTACTCTGATATCTACTTCTCTTTTTCCCTCTTTTCACCACTAATTTGTCAGTTTTGTTGTAATGATACTCCCCCAAAGATATTATAAAATCTTCATTGAATTCATCTCTCATCTCATCAATAGGGGGTACATTAACACCTATGGATATCAAAGAGGAGGTCGAAGTTATAGTATGAGGAGGTATGGGCATTTTAATATGGGAAGTGAGTGAAGTGGAAGTACCACTCTGGGAAACAGTCACTTCAGGGGTTAAAGGATTATCTAAAACATAAGTTTCAATAGATAAAGCCTCTACAGTAGTAACTCGAAGTGATGAGGGTGAAAGTGCTGAGGCTTTTTCATGAGCAAGATATAATACTCAACTAAAAGAAGGAATATGGAGTGGAACTTTAAAAAATGGAGGTGTAGTGGATGATGGAATGGGAATTTGTAAAGAAACAGGGGTAAAAGAAAGGGGTAAACATGTGGCATCTTGATATAGCTGGGACGTCAAAGGTGTCATGATAGAACCAGTAGGTAAGGAAGATAAGGATTGAATTGAAGAAAGGAGTAAAGCAGAAGATGATGAACAAGGTTGAGGAGAAGGTTGTGATTGTGGAAGAGAAGATGAGGACCTCTCATTGCTTCCATTAAACAAATTTGAAAAATCCTATAAACCATTGCCATTTCCATCTTCCGTAGTGACAGGCAGAGGGGAAATCCTTTCATCCTCTTCCTCTGAATTAGTCAAATCAATAGTAGAAGGAGGGATGGATAAAACTTCAACCCTCAAATTTTTGAGTGGATTTTACTCAATCTGGGTTTGTTCAGATTGTGCTTTCTCAACAACAGTAGTCACTTGAGTAGCTTTAGCTGGTTGAGAGGTTGTAATTTCTTGAGTGTCCAATGCTGAAGTCATTCTTATTAGCTTCTATTTAATTTGATCTGAAGTATGGAAATAGGATTTAACCTATCGATCAATAGATCCCTGTGGGATTTCTTCCATGGGAATTTTCCCTTTGTCTGCAGCTGAACCAGTTTCCATGGATGTGCTTTTGGCTACATTAGATTCCATTGCTTCTCTGTGCTTCACCATATTTTCTTGAATGTATAATTCCATATCTCTGTAATGCCGAAACCTTTCCCTGATTTCCTTTTATTAGAATGGATTTGGATCTATTCTTCTTTTCTTTTAGCCCTGCCTAAAACCTCAGAAAAAGTATCAAATCCCTGATAAATAGAGTCATTTGTGGCATCCTCATGAGTGTACATTGTTTTGAAGTGATTCTGTTTAAGTTAAAGATCAACAATCCTCTTGGGATCATGCTGTCTCTTACTGGAAAAACCCAGCTTAAGAAACATTGTATGATCACTGAGTTCCAATGCCCAAGTGGAGGTTGGTATGCTCAAGGATCCAAGGGTTAGAGGAAACTTGGGCCAGACTTTCCTTTTAGGCGCTAAACACTTCTTATATATCCCATCGATGACTATCTGAAATGATATTTCTTCAAGGACCAACCTGTCTGGCACGAACTTTGGTAGCATATGAGGAGCATTACTTCCATAGACCCTGATGTACACAAATGATTCACTAACATACCAATCCCCCATTGTGGCTATAAGGGTTTTAGCTTCATGGGAGAAAGCATGAGCTTCCTTGTTGAAAATTAGGAACTAGACTCTATTGAGCAACCTTTCACAAATGTCATAAAACCTATTCACATAATTGGTGTCCCATAGCTCCGCATGATAAATGTGCATAGGTGGGGATGATAATACCCAATTCCATCCCAAATTTAGATAGCGAAACTTAGTGCAAAAGACATCGACTATGTAGGCAGAGAAGAAGAAACTAGGTTTATTCCTTGCGGTAGCTTTCTGAAATTCCTGTATAGCTGTTTTGAGTTCCAAAGACAGAATTGAAGCCCATGGGAGGGATTCACTTGTGGTTATAACATGGTGGGAAATCAGAGCCCATTCTTCCTTGAAGTAAGAACAGTTGGGGAGACCATGGAGCCTACACAACATCACTGCAAGCAGGGAATAGGGCTCTTTAAACCATTCAATTGGGTAGAGTTCATCCTTCCTTTGAGAAAACGTTCACATCTCAGCCATCCAAGACTTCAACATTTGGTCAAAATTGAACCTTGACTTAACAAATTTAACTAAATCAACATTAAGGAGCTACCTAAAAGGTTTGAGGGAATAATTTTTTACAAAAGTTTTATAATGGAAATTGGAATGATCAACAATCCATTTGACTGCGTCATTGTAAGGGAGGATGGAAGGTCTTGCAGCAATCATGTGGATGATGGAATCCCTAATTCTCTTGTAAATGGGTTGGTCATCCTAAAAGTTTGAAAGGTCACTGTTGTCAAATATAGAATAGACTCGGGACCAATCCAACTAGTAGGTCTCACTAACTCGACCACTGGTATCAAAGAAGACACCGAAATTTGGCTCTTTGGTGAGCATATATTTCTATAGGTTTTTGCACCGGGTGATTTGAGGCGTTTCTGAGGTTGACATGTTCTATAACTAGAGAGAATGATGGAAAAGTTGCTTGATAAAATCTCAAAGTAGATCATGCAACGCAACAAATTACAGTGGTAAAAATGGTAAATAAATCGTCAATAAGACCAACATATATATGATCCGTTGGAGATAATTAAAACCATAGGATGAGGATAAGATCAATGTTTAGGATCAGACTTTGCAGGATGTGGGCTTAAATCACAAATTTCAAATTTTATTAATCGTTCTGTAACCTGCATTCTGCATATGCAGGATGTAGGGTGTAGAATCGCAAAACAACAAAACTTTATCCAAACCTCTCTGTAGCCTGGATTCCGCATTTTTGGAATGCGGGTTGCGGGAACACGTAAACCAAACGAGATATCAAATGACACCCCGCACCCTGCATTCTGAATTTGTGAGATGCAGGTTGACCAAAGAATATTTTTCAAAAATTCTCCCGCATCCCGCATTCTGCATTTGCGGGATTTGGGTTGCAGGATGAGGAAGTTTAAAACATATTACTACAAAATCCTGCATTCCACAACTTGCGGGTTGTGGGGTGTGGGGTGCATAATCGCAAAACAATCCCAAACAAAACCAACTTTCCACATTTTAAAAGCACATAAATCAAGCATAGATTTTTGGGAATTTTGGTTAAGTTAGGAAAATCCCAGAAGTCAAGAAAAATGTAATAGAAGCCAAGAAATGGACAAAGGATTCTATTAATTTACCTTTGTATGTGTAATTGGGCTCCCATGTGAGAATAAAATGAGATCTGTTGTACCTACAACAAATGACAACTGACTAGAAGAACCAGTTATCTCTGCAAAAAAATAAGTTTTTCCAATCAAACATATCAGTGGAAAAATGATCAACTTGGGACTACAAAAAATGTTAATATAAGAATCCAACCAACAAAGAATTATCAAAGAATGATTAATGTGTTTCCACCCATGGCCATTTTGAAGTTAATGCAACTCTGATTTAGATGGCATGGAATATAAGGATCACTCGGACTCAGGCTGACATAGGCATGCAGTTCAAGTTGAACCTGGGATCAGAACTCAACAAATTTGGATCTCCAATCATAGGACACTGAAATCATGATTTATTTCCCCTTTTTATTTCATAAAATAACATACAGTATTGACATAGGACCATTGCCCCATGTTCTGGTGATCAAATCCATTCACAAACCTGACCTAGAAACTAAACAAGATGGCTCAGTAAGGAGACCTCTTGTCTTCCAGCCATATGGCTGAAAGAAATTATCATGGCTTGGGAACCATGCAGTGATAATTTCAGTCCAAAATTGAGTCCATTATCATAGTAAGGCTGGCCTTAGATAGGACCCCCTTGTCCTTATGGAAAATAGTATTCTTTTTGGGAATGACTGGGGTTTTATTTGTATGTGAATTGCAAGACACTACCATGGCTTGGTGTCCACATAATGGAAGTGTTACTCACCGATGCTATGCAGATCATGAATGAGTCAAACTGTGATAATATCTCTCATCTTCCATAAAACTAAAATCCACCTCCCCAAATCATATGGAAAAGATGTCATTCCACTAAGCATCTATGGACCTAATGAGCTGGCTCGTGATGAGACCCCTCATCTTGCAATCCTCATAATAAAATTATATGGCCATGATTGAATTCCAAAAGAGTAAGACTGACCAGATTATGAAGATATGATGTAGTGCTCTAATGAGACCTTATACAAGATGAACCTAATCTTCCATGACCTTCATCACAAGAGTAAAACAGATAGGATATATTGACCGGGATGAGGGTGCATTAATCTGAAATTCTGTAATCATTGGTTATCATTCGCATATAACAGATCCTGATACAAGTTAGGTAAAATGGAAACTGATGATTTTTTTAAGCCTAAGAGTATTGAATATTGAGAAAGACTGATTTCCCATCATTTCCAAATGTGTAAAGATTACCAAAAGTCCACTAGTATAAAGCACACATTCAGAGAATAGAAAAAAAAATAACACACAAAACCTATGTACAACGTTGAAGAATATTTTCAAACAAAATACTTTTTTAGCAGGGTTACATTCACTGGATAGGTGTCAACAACCCCTTCCAGTGTTTTCAACCGAATAGTACTAGGACCAATATTTTATGTAACAATGAATGGTTCGAGCCAAAGGATTTGGAGCTTGCTATACTCCTTGTTGTCTTTGTGTTTATTATCCCATATTAACACTAAATTTCCCATTGAAAAGTATCTATGAGAGGAGGACTTCTCGTCAAACAATTTTTTCACCAACTGTTGATGTTGGTAGAATTTGTTCTTGGCCTTTTCTCTATCCTCTTCTAGCTTGAGCAAAGAATCAATCCTCTGCTGTAATGGAGAAGAATAATTTTCTTGGATGGATTGGGCCAGCTGCAACAAAGGGATGGTGAGATTAGGTGGTAGAACTGCTTCCTTGCCATAAACTAAGCAATAAGGGGAGTTACCAATAGCTTCCTTTAGAATGATTTGATCTACCCAAAGAGCATTATAAAGTTGGGTATGCCAGTTTTTGTGATGTGAAGCCACTGTATTTTTCAAGATGTTTATCAAGTTTTTGTTAGAGGATTCTACAATTTCGTTGTGTTGAGGATAGTAGTTGGCATAAAATTTAATCTTGATCCCTTTCTCAAGGGCGTAGCTAGTCAGGTCAATGAATTGGAAGTATGCCGCATTGTCAAAAATGAGATACTCGGGGGTGCCAAACCTGGTGATTATCTAGTTTTCAAGAAAGGAAATTACCTGGTTTGTGTTACACAGTCTTAGAGGGTCTTCTTCAACCCACATGGTGAAATAATAGGTGGTTGTCAAATGTATTTGTGTTTTAAAGAGGATAAAAGGTTGATAGGTCCAACGAAATCTAATCCCCACTGCTGAAATGGGACTTGGACTGCTACTGGATGCAAAGGGAAGTCAAGTTTCTTGACTTTTCCAGCACACTTCTGGCAAGGCTCACATCTTTTGAAATATGCATGAGCATATCTAAATAGGGTAGGCCAATAGTATCCTTCCCAGATGGTTTTGTGAGTCATTGTATCACCTGAGAAAGTCCCACCTGCAAGTCCTGCATGAAATTGAAAGAGGAACTCGTCAGTATGCTCCTTTTCAAGGAATCTAAGAAAAATTACATCATAATTCTTTCTAAAAATAACATTATCAATAAGTTGATAAGGGGATGATTTAATCCTTAATTCTCTACATTTCTTGGGATCAATGGTTTCAGGAGCAAACCCATTATGAAGAAAGAACTTGATGCGATCATACCATTCAGATGTCACTGTTTCGAGTGCATTAATAAAACCTGTAGGTATAGTCTCTTCCTATTCCCAATCGGCGTGCTGATCTTGAGGATCATTCAACTGGGTAGAGATTTATCACAACCCTTGTCCTCTGACTATATTCATAGGTTTGATCTCTAGATAATAATCTTGAAGGGCGGTCATCCAGTGAGCTCTTTTTTCTCCTAACGCCTTTTGGATGAGGACATTGTGAACAGCCACATACGGGATAATTACCTTGGTCCTTGAATTCAAAAGATAAGGCCTGCAATGTTTTAATGATTTGTATACCATGTAGGACTATTTTTAAACTTGGAAATAGTTGAGTTCAGCTCCTTTAAATGTCAAACTCATTAAAGAAATGGGGATCTCAGCGTACTCATGATTTTTTCTGTGTTAGGACAGTTGTATAAGAAAAGTCAGCAGGAAAAGTATAAAGTATGAAATATTTACTGAAATATGGAGCATGAGAGCAGGAGATTCTGCTATAGCTCTTCTAATTTCAGTAAATGCATTATTCTATTCATTGGACCACTTGAATGGTACATCCTTTTTAACTAAAAATTGCAGGAGTTTAACAACTTGAGCAAAATTTGGAATGAATCTACAGACAAAATTAATCTTAACCAAGAATGATTGCATTGCCTTTCAAGATTTAGGGAGGCCGATCTTGGAAATTGCTTCAGTGAGCTATGGATTGATGATCATACCTTCCTTTGAGACAATGAAACCTAGAAACTTACCTTTCGTCACAACGAAGATGGACTTCTTGGGGTTGAGGGAGACCCTAAATTTCCTGCATCTTTTGAATACCTGTTTCAAAGAAGATAAATGATCTTGTATTTTTTTATAGTAAATGGTAACATCATCTAAGTATATGTAGAAGGAGAAAGTTGATAAGTCGACTTGAACGATAGACGACTTAGTTGATCAGCTGACTAAGTCAATGGGCTGACTTAGTTGATCAGCTGACTAAGTCGATCGGCTGAATAAACTAAGAGATTAGGTCAGGCACATAAGGTCGTGTCAGTTCATCGAACAGACAGGTAGTTATTTTGTAACCATTCTATAATCATATATATTAGGCTATTGAGCTAGATGAGAACTTAGTTCAGTTCTCTATGTTGTATGGACTCATTTGTATAATATAATCTGTTTATTTACCTATCTATTCTTATCTCTTGTCTCTGTTTTATGTATATATGTTTTAGTGTGTATTATTGGTAACCTTATGTGATCTGTGAGATTACAACATTGGTTCTGTTTCCGGTAGTACACGACTGGAATGTATTCAAATAGATGATACCAGAGCAGGAGATTAAGGACTGGTGGAAACGTAAAGTTGCAAACTATTTGTAGAATTACGCGTGAAGAAACATATTAACAATCGCACAAGAAAAAGAAAGATTATTCACAGAGACGCATGAAAAGTTTGTTGAATCAATGCCCCAACTTTTGAAGAAATTCCTGGATGAGAAAGCTAGACGGGATTAAAGAACAACAGTTGCTGGAAAAACTTATCCAAGGAGGTAGAACAAATTTGCTGGAGTGGTTTGAGAAAATCGCTGACGACTTCTGTGAGGAGCAAGCAGTCGAAGACAGAACTTTGGTGGAAAAAGTCAAGGAGAAATTTTACATAGATCTCATCGAACAATTTCTTTGTTCCTTACCGACCTTTCTATTCAAATTATTGATCGAGAAAGGTGTAGGAAATATCGTCGAACCTTGTCCATCAAAATCTAACTGGGCGGAGAAGCAGAGGAATTCGGAAAAATTCATTGCAGAAAGGGAGTGGGAATACTTCCTAAGCAAATAGACCGAACTATCTGGGATTTCTAAGAAGCGTCGGGTAGGCTATGGGGGGGTAGATGGTCACATGTCGAGATAGAGTATAGTGGATCCTAGTCGACTAGAAATAGATACCAGTCACCAGTAATGAGAAGTCAACTAAAAGGGAACTCAAGAGAATAGTATCATATGAAGGTATGTTGGACACTCAAAAAATAGATAGGGAAGAGAGACACCAGAGAAGGGAAGCAAGACGAGAAAGATCCTTAAGGCTGCATAGAGGAAGAATTCCTAAGGAGAACGACCAGGAAGAGAGTCCACCAAAGTTGGGTCATGACCGATACGAAGAAGGCATGGAATAAGAAGCGTCCCCTAAGGAGGAAGAATTATGGATAGAGCAGCCAGAAGCTCTCCAATTAAGAGCTCCCAATGAAGGAACAATCCTCTCTCCATTAAATCCGCGTACTCGAATACAAACTATTGTTGAAGAAGACCTCTGACTATGAGCTGATGAATTTAGTATATGGAGTCAACTAGGAAATGACACGTATACTAGACAATGCCTCATTATCCATCGACCAGAGGAAGGGAATTGGGTGACCTTTCAAGCGGCACCCTCCCACCGAAGTATCCACTTGCTCTTGCCAAAACCTGAAGGAGCACCCCCTCGCCAAATACATCTTTAGAAGAAACAGGCCATTCAGAACTGTGGGAAAATAGTTGTAGTGGACCATCGACAGTAGAAGTCGACATCAACTGACTGTAAGTCGACGAAGAATCAACAACTGACGGGAACGAAAGTTTTGTCGACCAGATTTCTACAGAGGCGAACACACCAATAACCCCAAGACCCTCATCACCACCCCCACCTCCACCGCTGCCACCTCCTTATAGCAGTGACAGTGATTCAGACATGGGTCACATATTGGCTTGGGGATGAGGACCCCAGAAGACATTGGTTCATCTGCGAGTCAACTTGGGAGGCCAACCAAGTTATAGACGAAGATAGACAAATGGAACAGTTCATAGGTGCCTTAAGGAAAAGGGCATTGACGTGGTATATGACCTCTTCGAAGAGACAGCCTAGAGAAACAAAAGCTAAGATTCAGGTGCAATTTTTGTCATTTTTCAAAACTCCAGATGCTAAGCACCTGGCCGTGAAAAAACTAAAAACCACATCCCAAAAGCTAGGGGAATCTTTCCGCGACTACGATAAGCGTTGGAAAGACCTACTGAGCTAGCTGGATTATGTTATAAATGAACAGTTACTAATCCAATGGTTTCTTGCAGGGCTATCTCAAAAAGTGCGTCGACACATCAGTCTGGAAACAATCAAAACTTACGAAGATGTGCTAATGAAAGCTCTTTAGGTGGAGATGGACGAGGACATACCCGCTTACCCCACAGACCAAATATTGGAAGAACAGCTCAAGAACATATAAAAGTATCTAAAAGAGTTAAGCCTCAAGAATCAGGAGATTTGGTGCACCAAATGCTCGACGACCGACCATTCTAAAGATAACTGTCGACAAGAGTACAACCGACATGATGTTCGATTCATACAGACCAAGTCCTTTTGTGACATATACTAGGAGCATGATGATCACTCGATGAAAGACTACCCATTCAGCATGAAGAATGGAAAGGCCTCTTGGTGTGCCATCTGTGAGACCAAAAGTCATAACACCGTCGACTGTCAGTTGAACCTCAAGAACCGACAAAACTATCAGGCGGTCTACCAAACGAATGCAGTGGCATAGCATAACGAGCAAAAAAATATAGAAAATGATTATAATGGACAAATATATGATGGACGATGATATGATCACCGGTATGACAATCGACGCCCAGGTTACGGAGGAGAAGGTCGATTCTAGTGCTTCACATGTTATAAAGAGGGTCATCGGTATGCAAACTGTCCATACAAGGACATAACTGATCTCAAATTCTATACTCACTGTGGGGTAGGGGATCACACACTAGAGGATTTCCCTACCATGTTAGAAAAAATTAATACAAAAAAAATGTTAATTTCTTGTCCTGTGTGCAAAAAAATGATGTAATAACCACCAAAAATTTACATATTGTAACTTGACAAGGAACAAAAACAGGAGCTGATAACCCATGAATTAGTAAAATAAAAGAGAAAAATGTCTATCCTGACCCACTAAAGGAAAAACAAATATACAAAGAAGCAACTAATGTATTCAAAGAAATTGCACAACAAGAAAACGTTCATAATAGTCGACCTAACACAATAAATGAATTAATCCAGCTCATTCAAACAGACAATTCAGTATCCGAGTTTATCGATTTTCTGTATGAAATAAAAGGTACCAACTCTGAAAAACAAACAAAGAACATCTGTAGCTTAAATAAAAAAGACAAAGGTGATGCCGATCCCCTTGTTGACCTGGAAATCGAAGGTTACCATGTCCGACAAGTAGTGCTCGACTTCGACTCACAAGTAAAAATCATGAATCGTGACACTTGGGAACAAATGGGCAGACCTCGACTCTATGAATCAGGCATATACCTGAAACTAGCCGACCAAGGCCTAATTGAACCCATTGGAGTCTGAAAAAATGTCAACATGACTATAAAAGGAATCTCAACCAAGGTCAATTTTGAAATCATTGACCCGAAGGAAGGATCCAGTTCCTTCCCAGCATTAGTCGATCGACCATGGGGTAGAAAGATGAAAGCATCCATATCCCTGGACAAGGAACACATTGAATTAAAAGGAAATGGACAAAAGTTCATTGTACCCATTCATCCATCTCAAGGGGAACCTTGGACTGAAGCTATTGATGAAGAAGTCGATGTCCGACAACTCTACCAAATCCACAACAATGCCAACTACATAGAACCAAACATCCACGGAGAAATTCACTTAGGTAACCAAGATTCAGTTGGTTATAACTCAGATGCTGAATTATATGATTGGGAGATCAAGAACTATGAAACACAAGTAAGAGGGTGTTGGACTATACAAAAAGTACAGAAAAATCCCACCCAACAGTGCTTCATAGTGTCCATTGTCCCAAAAATCTTTGAAAAGAAAATTAGGGAACACCCTACCTTACAACCGACCAACCTGAATACTACACAACTACCAAGATATGAGGAAAGGGAATCACCAGTCATGCATGTTGAAAAAGTTTCCAAAAATATTGGTGAACATGGCCGACTTCAAAGCCTAGTTGAAACTTTTACAAGACAAGCTTCTAGATGGTGGATACCCATCAAACAAGACTACAGACCTGGACAACTGCTTTGACTTACTTTGTCAAAAGGTTTGGAGGAAAGAAGTTGACCCAACATGCTCAGATACCTGTATTCACTCAAGGATGAAACCCAGAGGATCATATTAGAACCTGTGAAAGAGAATGGAGAAGACTTGGATACAAGGATGAACGAGCATGGCCACACTTATTCCCATCAACCCTAGCCGACTTACAGAACAAATGGTATAAGATGGAAGAAGCTAGAGGTGAAACCTTCTTATGGCACAAACTCAGGGAAATTTTTATTAAATATTTCAGCTTCATACCTCAAAATGAAAATCTGTTCGAAACAGCAAAGCAAATTAAAGAATTTATCTAGCCGACCGAAAATAAACCCTTACAAGATCATCGACAGACAAGGAAATGTAACAAAATACAAACATAGCTAAAGCCACAGTCGACAAGATTACAGCTAGAAAACAAAAACATAGAAGGAAAAAGATTTAGATGGAAAACCAACCATATCGAAACAACAAAACCTATTTGCACCATCATGAAAGTCAAAACAACTGACAAATCAGATACTGACAGAATGACTACAGCCGACTTCCCTATCACATTCTCATAGTTCAAAGAAGGAAGTTGACCGATCAATGAAGCCAAAGCACCAGAGTGGCTAGATGCTAAAGTCAAAACTAAAGGATTCAACATCTCAAATGATGATCGACCAAAAATGTCAAATATTGGTGACTACTGTAGCGAAGAACATACCACAGAGATAGTACACTTACTAAGGGAATTCCAAGATGTATTTGCTAGAGATTACAAATACCTCAAAGGCGTAGTCCACGAAATGGGAGAAATGAAAATTGATACTAAACTAGATATTTGACCTATGAAGAAAAGGCCTTATAAACTAGCTCACAAATACAAGGAGATAGTCAAAAAGGAAATTGATACCATGTTAGCAGCAGGCATCATCTACCCTATTGACCAATTAGAATGGGAAAGTCCAATGGTGGTACAACCTAAGAAACATGATCTGACCAGAATAAGAATTTATGTCGACTTCAGGGAACTAAACAAAGTAACACTGACAGACCCATTTCCAACCCCTTATGCAGATGAAATATTGAATGAAGTTGCAGGACATGAATGCTACTCATTTACAGATGGATTCTCAGGCTATAACCAAGTACCAATAGCTAAAGAAGACCAGAAGAACACAACCTTTGTGTGTGAATTTGGTTCCTTTGCTTACAAAGTTATGCCTTTTGGATTAAAGAATGCACCTGCAATGTTCTCTCAAATTGTGGTTAAAACATTTCAAGAATACATTTACAAGACCATGGCAGTATACTTTGATGACTGGACAATATACTCCATGCTAAAATATCATTGCAAATGGCTTAGACTTATTTTGGAGAGATGTCAACAGATTCAACTCTCCCTAAACATCAATAAATGTATATTTGTGACCCCCATAGGGATCTTATTAGGGAACATTGTCTGCAAGGAAGGTATTAAGTTTGAATTTGCAAAGATTAAAATTATCCTCGATCTGAAACCGCCAATAAACCCCAAACAGGTCAGGGTGTTACTTGGCCACACAGGTTGTTACAACAAATTCATAAGATATTACTTAGATATGATCTATCCTCTTGAATAAATATTAAGGGAAGACCAAGAATTTAACTGGACAGAGGAATGCCACATACCATTTGAAAAATTAAAAAGAAAACTAGTCGAAGCCCCCATCCTAAAGTTTTCGAACTGGTCGATCAAATTCCATGTTCATATTGATGCATCAAGCCTAGCAATAGGAGCAATCCTCACTCAACCAAGAGATGATGGAATGGATTATCACATAGTTTACAGTAGCCAAAAATTAAACAAGGCTGAAAGAAACTATTCGACCATAGAACGAGAAGCCCTAGGTATGGTCTTTGCCCTCCAAAAGTATCGACATTATCTCTTAGCTAACCTGTTAAATTCTATACCGACAATCAGGCCATGAATTATCTTGTCAATAAACCACTCCATCATGGAAGGATTTGTCGATGGCTACTTCTCTTCTAAGAATTTGAGTTTGAAGTCATTGTCCGACTAGGCAAGTTAAATGTCGGTCCCGACCATCTATCCCGAATTGACACAGGAGAAGAACCGACAGGAGTCGATGATGACTTACCTAATGCACATTTATTTCAAATAGAAGTAGTCCCCATAGAACTAGAGGAAATAGCTCAGTTCTTAGAAGATGGACATGCACCAAAAGGTATGAGCACCAAGAAAAAGCAAATCTTAGCTATGAAGGCTGCACCATATAGTCTCATTAATGGATTTTTATACAAAATGGGATTAGATGACATCCTCAGAAGGTGTGTACTCAAACATGAATGAGACCAAATTATGCATGAAGCACACTATGGACCTGCAGGAGGACATTTCCAAGTAGACACAATTGCAAAGAAAATCCATTAGTCAGGATTATGATGGCCGACACTCCATAGAGATTGCAAAAATTTTGTTAGTCGATGTGACAGATGTCAACGACTAGGTTGACCCCTGCCTAGTACAGAAATTCCCTTGATATTAGTAAACCCCAGTCTCACATTTGAAATCTGGGCCATAGACTTCGTAAGACCATTTCCTATCCCAACAAAAAGATCAGGTGCAAGATATATCATTAATGTAGTGGAATATGTCACTAAGTGGTCAGAAGATGAACCAGTCGATACATGTTCTAGTGAGATAGCTGCTAAGTTTATCTATGAGAATATCATCACTAGATTTGGATGTCCACTAACCCTGATTAGTGACCAGGGGACACACTTTATCAACAAGACTATCAAAACTCTAACTGACCAGTTCCAAATCGACCACCGTCGGAGTACAGCATATCATCCTTAGTCGAATGGAGCAATTGAAGCATTCAATAAAACACTAACAAGAGGATTAACTAAAATATGTAATGCTAATAAGGACGAATAGGATGAGAAAATACCTGCAGTCTTATGGGCATACAGAACAGCCTATAAACAATCAACCAACCAAACTCCTTTTCGACTAGTCTATGGACAAGAAGCAGTAGTTCCACTACACTTCCGACAACAGACACCTATTATCACAAAAATACTACATGTCGATGTGAACAAGGAAAGAAGGACCGACTATTTCAACTCAGCAAGCTGTAAGAGCACTGACTCATGGCTATACAACACCAAGAAATACATAAGCAACAACAGAAAGCATGGCACGACCGAAACATCAAGAACAAAAACCTATCAGTCGGAGACCTTGCTTTACTATATAATAGTCGGGTCAAAGGAAAACCTAAGAAAATCCACACAGAATGGATGGGACCTTACGTTGTCAAAGAGATACATCCCAATGGATCAGTCCAACTAAGGATGTTACAGGGCATAGTATGTCGGAAGCTCGTTAATGGAGCTCGAATAAATGCTACAGAAACTAAATCTAAAAAAAAAAAAAATTACAAAAAAAAATCATATAACGACCATAACCGTCAACCAAAATGTCACACCTCAGTTTTGACCCCATTTGCATGATGTATATAATGTAATTAATCATGGTGAGGAGCTAAAGGCAAAATACCCACCATCGATTCGATTGTGTATGTTTCGGCAATGGGGATAGTTGCTGATGGTATATCATGCTATCAGGAACATTATAGTTTGACATCATGTAAATACGCACATAAAATAAAATAAGCCCACAACCAGCTACGACAGTGCAATGTTAAAATGAAAAGGGCATGATTCCAAAGGATAAGGGACCAGGGTGTGGGGGATGTCCAACCTTGGTCTTACGGGGGGGAATCCTTGTGTCATCTTCCCTTGTCTCACCCAACCTCTTCAATGTTTTGTGGAGTAGTTGAGGTAGTTATTGCTGAGTAGTGGTGGCTGTGGCAGGACTGTCATCCCTTGCACACATGCCCACTCCACCAACAGACTCTCCTCTTCTCTCATGTGGGGCAGAAGAAACACTCTCCATGAGGCCATTCTCTCCATGGTTGGTTCATCATCACGCCTGGTCTTCACCTTCACGATTGTGTTCTGGGGAATTCGGATCCTCACGTAGAGAGGCATTATGTTTTTCCTCATGCACCAATCAGGGTTCTTCTTTGGTTTGTGCATGTAGCGAACTGGGAGAGCGTCCTCAAGGGCACGATTTCTACCTTGATGTTGGTTTAACCTGTGATTCGGGCTTGTTGTTTTTGTAACCTGTGATTGGGTTGTTGTTGTTCTTCCCACGATTTTTGCATGCTGTTGACAGTTTGATTCTTCTTCCATTTGGACTGTGTATGGGTTTCTTCTGTTTTGGACTATGTCTTGTTCTCTGTGCATAGGCCGCAAGTTCGTTCTTTCCCATTTTCTGTCTGCGTCACTTTCTTCAGCATTTGCATTGAGGAATTGTGTGCTGTGGGTGCTTGGATGTTGGGTTGGCTGTTGATTTCCACATCCGTTGGCTGAGTTTTCCTCTATCCACGCTGGGAGTCTGACTTCTTCTCTGTTTTGGGACTGTGTGAAGTTGCCATCGTTTTCACTATGAAGTTGGGTTGTTGATGTACCCTGGTTTTAGGTTTCTGTTGAGTTGTTTTGGCCATGCTAGGGCCAAGAACAACTCTGAGTTGTCTTGTGGCTTGAGCTGTGTTTCACCTGTTGGTTGGGATTGTCAACCAGTCATCTTGCCTTCTTCACAGGGCGGTGAAGGGATTGTGTTGCTGCGGTATGCAGTGGTTGGTATTCAGACTGTTGTGAGTGGAATGTGGAGGCTGGGTATGCTTGAAAAGGCTGGTGTTGTGGCCACCAGCTTAGCATTAGCATTTCCTATCTCCTTGCTGACCGGGTGAATCCCAACTGTGTTGGCTTGGCTATGCTTTGTGTAACCTTGGATATGTGTAAGACTGCATTGCCCCTTAGTCCTTGTGGAATCATGCCCAACTCGGGGTTGGCAGTGTTGCTGAGAGATTTATGAGCACGCTGGCCTATGGTTGGGTGGAACATTGCAGCGACGTAGATGGTTGCGAGAGAATTCTTCATTAAAATATAAGTAATCCTGACTATTTCATCTCTGCAATTTAATCTACTGTTTCATTAGAATGATGAACATGGTGAATGCTAGTTTATGTATATGTTTGCTTCCGCTGAATATTGAGTAACTGTGTATTCTTGTATGTTTCATGCATCTTAGTATGCATTATGATAAGTTTTAATTTCAGCATTTATTTATCCTTGATTCATGCGCATGGGGCTGTTTGCCGGGATGTATTGGTGTTTGGTCTCATCCTCTTCACCGATCGGAGGGTCGGGGACGTGACAGAGTGGTATCAGAGCTCATGTTGCAGTATGGGCCTGAATGGACCACCAAGATGCAGTGAAATAGCCATCATTGTAGTGTTGGGCCTTCGAGAACCATGGGAAACTAGCTTGTAGAGGTAGGTTGCCTTCTGCCCAGCAGAGATCAGTAATTATGATAGAAAAATTTGGTTGAAAAATTTCTCTAAGTGCTGAGCTCATCGGGTCATCGGAGAACTAAGTGGGAAGTTTCTCCGATACGTTGGAAGGTGTAGTCGAAAGGCCATCCGACGAGGGGCAAGTGCAAAAGAATTTTTGAAAAATTTGTTTAAGTGTTTGAGCAGTCGGAACACTTAATGGAACGGAATTGCGATGTGGCAGAAGATCTAGAAGGAAACCCGCCCGACGGAAACAGTGAGATGGAGAAATCACGGGAAGTTTTTCTAAGTGTTCGACGTCCGTCGAAAGAAAATAGTGGTTTGATGTTCCGCCATTGCAGAAGCCAAAGGCACTAGCTTGCCCACGAAAATAAGATTAAGCGACCGATCGAAAGAAGATTGAGGATGGTGGGCCGCCGTTGTGGCTATTGATGGGACTAATTCACCGACACATAGTAGTTAGTGGTTCTGACTGCCGACAGAGGTTATGTTTCGTGCAAAGAATTCAAGAAGAGAAAATTTTTGAAAACTTTGCCTAAGTGTTGAAGACCATCGACGATCGGTGAAAGATAGTTGTTCAAGTGTCCGCTATTGCAGATGGCTAAACAACTACGTGTCCAATGAGAAAATACTTTCGATTCCGGTCAAAATCAGTTCACCGATCGAAAGAAAATCAAGGATCGTGTTCCACCGTTGCGGCTGCGGAAGGAACTATTTCACCGACGAAAAGAAGATCAAGTGGAGAAAGTTAGCTGTTTGAGTAGCCGATACGTCAACTTATTTAGCCGAAAGGACTTCCGATGCCATCAGCGGAAGAAAGTAGAAAGACGAAAATTTGGAAAAGTTGAAAAATTCGTCTAAGTATGGAAGCCACCAGAAAGATTTAGCTATTTAAGGAGCCGATGCAGCGGCAAGTATCAGAGAAGAATAGAAGATGAGTTTGCCGATGCAGTGGCAGAAGAAAAGAGAAAGTTTCTGTTGGGCTATAGGGCAGACCCGGGTTTTATACCTTTAACTTCGCACCAAAAAAAGACCCACAAAGTTGGCCCTTTCGGAAACAACCTACGAACAGGTTGCAGTCTCACCCGAAACTGCTATGGGGTGCCGCAGAACCAGATTTCTGCAAGCAGAAGAGGGATATTACTGTACCTTTAGCTTTCACATAGATTATAAATGTAAATCACAGAGCTTAACATTCACTTATTTAGCTTCGCAATTAGATAAACAAACAGTGCCTTGCGCAACCCTTTACTGGGAATTCATAACGAAACTATTATCTAGCAGTGATCTTTACTTATCAGATATATAGATTTAATGCATAAAAGAACACAATAGAAACAAAACACAGAACCATGACACCAGATATAACGTGGTTCACCCCCAGTGTAGGGGTTACGTCCACAGAACTGTGTTTTATTCAACTTTCTACAAAAACCACAGTTCTTATCTGCGCACTCAGCTACAGATCCCTTCAAGTCCTCAAATTCATGCACACAGCTGCAGATTTCCTTATTCACCCAAAACCCTCTACACACACAGCTACAGAGGTCATCCACGCACACAGCTGGGACATAACCTTTTCTTACAAAATAGCCTTAGCTTCGCATCAATTCCTCTTACACAAAAATCCTACCCTAACGTATTTACAAGAGTTCCTATTTATACAGCGCACTTATTACAACACCATGGGCACCCTGAACCCTAAACCCTGGACTTAAACCATGGGTTTATTACAAAAAGAAGGTTTTTACTCAGCCTCGACACCCCTAAGACTGTTTTGGGTCATGACTCCGCTTACAATCTCCCGTAACTCTACAGAGTTACCCATCCTAAGGACCGTTAGGGTGCGTGCCCCAACAGGCCCCTAAGACTCACCAGTGGCCCGTCCCAAGAGACTCAGCTGCTTTTCTGGTGGTAGAATCTTGTTGGCGAAGCCTGGTGCACTGCTTGCTGAAGCCATACATGCGGTTGCTGGCTACTTGTTCCTTTCCTTCGTGAAATGCTGGTTAAGGCCTTCTAGATCTATCAAAGACCCCATCCTTCAAGCTGCTTGCCGAACATTTGACCATCCAAAACTTAGGGTCCCTGAAGTTGCGTGTCAAGGTGCATAAGACAAAAAGCCGTCGTGGTTCTGTCAAACCAGGAGGATACATCTTGGGATGTTTTAGAGTTTTTCTGTGAAGACCGGTGCTATTCTTTGTGCGGCATAGAGCGCACTTCTGCCTTTCTTTCGACCCCTTAGAGCGAACTTTTGCCTTTCTTTGTGCGTTGGTTGAGCATGGATACCCGGGGGGATTGCTCAGAAGGTTCAGTAGACCTCTCTCCCTGACCACTCATAATAACTTCTGGACTTCACAGTCATTCAACATAGTGCTAACTGAAGAAACTCAAAGACATGCACAGTGCATGAGTCGTAGGCCAATGTAGCTTCTTATAGAATCCTGAAATAGAATCTGTCATCATGGTGTAATAACGACGTCGAATTTGATGAAGTGTCAGAAATCCTGTCCACACGGTGCTAGATTTTCCTAAGATCTGATTATTGTAGGCAGTGAGGGAAGTTCACGTGCTGCCGCCGCCAAGTCTAGTTTGTCCCATCCGTCACATTTTAATCTGTGACACACTTGTAATATCCAACATAACTACTAGCTTCAGCTTCGCCTGGATAGAACCTTCGACATAATATTAACCTTCGAACTTTGACAGTCTTCCACACTCTGTATTTTTGAGGACAGCTTCATTATAGTCTAGCACCCAATTTCATTTGTTCTTGGTACTTAGAATGTCCTTCCTAGGGTTACTTCTGATTAGGAGGTCCTGGCCTGTCCCTATACTTCTTTAAACAACTGCCATTTACCATAGAAGGAAAAATTTCTCCATTCAACTTAGCTAACTGGAATGCTCCTCCATCAGTAACTTTCTGCACTATGTATGGTCCTTTCCAATGTGTCATGAACTTACCCAGGAATTTCATGAATTTGCTGTCATATAAGAGCACAAGATCACCCTGCTGGAACTGCTTCTTCTTGATATGTCTATCATGCCATGCTTTTTCTCGAGCTTTCTGCACTTGCTGCTGGAACCCTGTAATAAATCTGTCCTCTTCAAGTTCTAGTATCTTTGTCAGCCTTTCTGTTATTATCGTTGGGTCATCCATCTCTATGAAAGCATATATTCTAAGGCTAGGAACAATGTATTCCATGGGCATGACTGCTTCTTGCCCATAGACCAACCTAAAAGGTGTATGGCCTGTCAATTTCTTGCAGGTAGTCCTATAAGCCCATAGTACTGCTGGAATTCTAAGATCCTAGTCATTTCTGTTAACGTTGCAAACCTTCGTCAGAGCCTATTCAAGGATCTTGTTAAAAGCTTCGACAGTCCCATTTGCTTGTGGATGATAGGCAGTACTCGTCTGATGATATACCTGAAATTCTTCAATCA
>LPNX010098672.1:702361-712752 GCA_001517045.1 Pseudotsuga menziesii | reverse complement strand
TAGCACAGGCTTGTTAACCAAATACTTCAAAGCAGAATGGTCAGTAAACATCTTAAAATGAGATCCTAACAGATAATGTCGAAACTTCTGCAATGCATAAAACATAGCTAGACCTTCTCGTTCTGTTGTAGTATAATTTTTCTCTGCTGTGGACAATTTCCTACTTGCAAAATAAATGGGGTGATCAATATTACCTTCACCTGATTGGGCCAATACTATACCCAGAGCAATGGAGGATGCATCGACATGCACATGAAATTCCTTATTCCAGTCAGGGAATACTAAGATAGGAGCAGTTACCATCTTTTCCTTCAGAATGTCCAAGCTTGCTTGACACTCAGGTGTCCACTCAAACTTAATATCTTTCTTCAACTGCTTTTCCATCGGAGCAGTAATCTGAGCGTATCCTTTGATAAATTTCCTGTAATATCCAGTATGACCAAGTGTAGTGCGAAGTTGTCTAACAGATGTTGGAGGTGGCAGGTTCACAATAATAGCTATCTTCACCGGATCCATCATCAAGCCTTGTTTACATACAATGTGACCTAGCAGAATCCAAAAGGGTGCACAAAAGATACACTTTTTCAAGTTCAAGGAAATCTGGTGATGTCTACATTTATCCAGCATAAGTCTTAAGCTAGTTATATGGTCTTTGAGTAGCCCAAATATAGTCCAGTCATCAAAACAAACTTCTAAGAATTTATGTATATATTCTTTAAAGGCAGAGATGACTACTCTAGAAAATACAGGAGGTGCATTCTTCAATCCAAAGGGCATAACTGTATACTGAAAGGATCCCATTTCTGTAGTAAAGGTTGTCTTATGTCGATCCTCTGGAGCAATTCTGATCTGATGGTAACATGAAAATCCATTAGTAAAAGAGTACACTTCTTGAACCCCGACATTGTCTAACACTTCATTTGTGAAGGGTGTGGGGAAAGGGTCATGTAGACAAGCATCATTTAGCTTTCTTAGATCAACACAGATTCAGATTTCACCCTTAGTCATCTTCTCTTGGACCACCATAGGACTGACCCACTCAGATTCCTCAACAGGCTCAATAATTCCTGCAGTAAGCATCTTATCCAGCTCCATCCTAACTTTTTCCTTATACTTAGGGTTCAACCTATAAGGACACTATTTCATAGGATTCGTATCAAGTTTCAAGGGGATCTTTATGACTCCTATATTACCCAAGATACCTTTCATCTCTGAAAACTTTGTGGGAAATAGGTCCTGATATTCATGGAGAAGTTGGGTCACTTTTCTTACCATTTCGTCGTCCCAATAATCTCCAATGGTAGCATTCTTAGGCTGTTCTTCTGAGCCAATGTTTACGGTCCGTCTTCAGGGGCTGTGTCATCACAGGTACTTCAAATGCTGGTCCATGAACTTCGTAGTGGCCTTCTGACTCTGGAATATCAATGTTGCGCGGATCGTCATCCTCATCAATTGCGAGGTTATAACATTCGACTGCATTGGCTTCTTGGGCCTTCCAATCCGGTTGGTATTCTGCTATCTCTTGATCATCAAACACCTTAGTGTGGATCAACATAATAGCTATGTCTAAAGCAGGGCAAACCTCATTAATAGAGAATGTCAATACAAAACTGTCAACAAGAGTATCCCAACTTACAGTACCCCGGCGAAGCTCTACTTCCGCATACCAATTCTTTGCAATAGGATCCAAGGTGTGCACAAACCTATGTACCCACTCTGCATGAGGTACATGCTTCCAGGCTTCGTAACATTGCTCCAAATGCTTCTAAGGGTTGGTCTTACCATTAAACCTACTGCATACCTCCTGTGGTCGATCTGTGAATCTCAGGCGAAGGGACTGTTGGCAAACTTCCCAACTATGAATGTACTGTTTGTGACCATTCCACCATCTGGCTACTATAGCTCTAAAGACTGAGTCCAAAGTCTCCATTTTCTATGAGTCTGGTATCTGGGTTGAGAATTGCTCAATAAACTATTCTGGGTTTGTCGAACCATCAAAAATAGGTAAGGGTCTGGTCTGCGAGCCAAGCCATCTAAGAGACTTGGTAATTCTTGCACAATGGTGGCCATGTAACTCATACAATCTATTCTGCCAATTCTCTAGACCATCATCTGAATCCGTTATGCAGGAGCTGTCACACTGCCAATCCATAATACCTTCGGCATTAGGATCAACATAATCTTCTTCCTTCGCTGTGATATTGTAGATATGGTCCAACACATCCTGATCCTCCTCTCGAAGGGGTTCTATGTACCTTTCTCCTTGAGAAGGATCCAATGGGACTATGACTCTCAAATCTTTCCCTTCGAAAGTCATCTGTCTCTTCTTAAGGTTAATAACTACAGCATTTGCCATTGCCCACTCAATACCTAACAAGGCTGGATAGGGATTGCTGTCGTCAATAATCTCAATAACTTCAAAGTCTGCTACAGTACAGACGCCATCAATATCTACTAGAACATTAGGGAATCGTCCAAGGGGCACAATCTTCTGCTGATTGGCTAACCTCAACTGTATAGGGGACCAGGTGAGGGTAGGTTTTCCCATTTGTTCCCAGGTCTGTTTGGTTAATACATTTACCTCTGATCCGAGATCCAAAATAGCATCAGTCATATCATACTCTCCTATCTGGGCATTCAATCGCATTTCCCTACTAGTTCTTCGGACATGATTAACAGTTTTCTCCTTATCAACTCTTCTCTGAGGTTCACAGACATCAAGAAATTTTTGCAACTCCTTTAAAGCATTCTGATTCCTTAAGAGTTTCATAGAGCTCTGTAAAAAGGAGGATAGTGTACTTACTTTATCCGTCGAAGCTTCTTGCAGCTGCGAATCCGGCTGATGTGGTTGCGCAGGTACTACTAATGTACTAGAATCCACAAAATATTTCTGGGCTTCCATGAATGTCTCTTTCTCTTTTTCAATATCAAAGGCGGGAACTTTCACAGGGGCCTTACGAACCCAAGCTTCACCAGGCTGGTCCTCCTTAGTCTGTGTGTGCATCGTAGCTCCGCTCCGGGTAACAACATTAATGGCTAGGGCAGGTCTTTGCTCGATGGAAATCATCTGAATATTCTGAGTAGGGGCACTGTTTCGTTCCTGAATATTAGCTATCAATTGCGGGCACTGTTCGATCACATGATCTACTGCTCGACAATACCGACATGTCGTAGTGGGGTTCCGACAGTCGCGAGCCAGATGTCCGGCCTGGTTACAGTTATAACACACCACCTGACCGTGTCCTCTGCCAGCCATACCGTCACCACCACGGCTTCCAAAAGCACCTCTACCTGATGCACCACCATAGGGCCCATAGCCATCATTCCTCAGTCCCTCATTTTGTACCCGATAGGCATCATAGGTGCGCTCTCTCATGAAGTCATAACTGCGACACTCATCTTCATTATGTCCTACAGACTTACATAATTTACAATAGGGGTTCTTAGGTACTTGCCCATACCTTTGTAGCAGATAGCAGTCTTTGGGGTGATGCTGCCCTGTGGTTCTGCAAAAGTCACAATAAAGAACTTGCAGGTTAAACGGGTTTGGCACACTAGTATTCAGGTAATTTCTTACCACAGGATAGTGTTCCTTGGCATAAACTTCTATGCGACATTGTGTACACCAAACCTCTTCACGACCAGTCTTTCCTTATTTCATATTGCGAAGCTCCAGAGGCATCGCTGCCAACTGCGCTTGGATTTGAGCAATACCAGAATTGTCTGCGACAGGGGCGGTTTCAAGCTTCATCGTGATTTCCAAAGCCTCCTACTAGTCAGCAACCTTCTGTTGCATGAGTGGAGTTTGGATATGCGGTAGCAATGCTGCAATGAACCATTCCTTGTGCTGCGTAGGTCCAATGGTAAAAATGACTTGGTCTAGCAGGACTTTGAACCTCTGATCAAAGTCCCACACTAATTCTCTACGCCTCTGCTGAATCTCTTTCAATTCAGTGATACACTGCGACTCGGATTTCGGCTTCTTAAATTCCTTTATCATTGCGGCTTTTATATTAGCTAGTGCATGATTCTGAGTGCTGGATAACTTTATGAATCGGGTCAGAGCACGGTCTCTGAAAGAAGTAACCAGCTGCGCTCTTTTTGTATCTTGATCCGTAATGGACTTAGCAGTCCATACTGCTTCACATAAAAACCAGAACTGTTCTAGATCCTCTGATCCAGTTCCTTTGAAAACAGGTAGCTTAATGTCATCATGCATATGGGCCATAGTGGATCTAGGGGGGGATGGAAGGGGACTGGAAGTAGGCGGGGGGGAACTTACTGGGGTAGACTGACCTGCGACAGGAGTACTCGGGCTAGGGTGACTTTCAGACTGCGATGGGTTCTCAGGGATAATAGGTCTTCGCTGCAGGGTTACCGGAGGGTTTCCAACATAAGGGGTTTCTTCAGAATCTGCGGGATTTATAGGGGGGTACTCGATATGTTGACCCTGGGAATAGGATCCAAAATCTCTCTTGTATCTTTTTCCACTTTGCAGCAAACCACTGTGCTCGTCGAAGATATTTTCACTTGCAAACATAGGTTAGTTATACTAACTCTAACAGTCTGATTCAATTAGCAATATACCTTTTTCAGCTAATAGCATTTTAATTCTTAAACTAAATGAATTCAAAAACTTACCCCTTGGTCCTTTGAAAAACTGCCGCCCAACTTCACTAAAGGAGGTACTCATGTCGATGGTGAACTCCATCACGAATGCCTCAAGGGTTCGTGTTGTCCAGAAATCAACAGCGCGGGATATCTCGTTGTTCACCCTTTTTAGTATATTGATTCTCACGGGGGTCCAAGCAGGAAACTGATGTTCTTGGAAGTTCATTCTTCTCTCTGCTAACCTGGATAACCACCGGTGCAACTCTATGTGGATACTACCAAATAAAATCTCATAAACATCACAAAAAACATACCTTTGTAAAAGTCATTTTCACTACAACGCGGATCCTTGTTCTCTTGCACGGCGAATTTCAGATAAGTCTCGTCAAGCCAATCACCGATTTCCTTCACAGAGGGTCTCCAAAACATAGCCCTCGAGGTACGACGTAAACCCCTCTTGAGCAGATACTGAGTTCAACTGGCAACGGAACCAATTTGTTGGGCTATAGGGTAGACCTGGGTTTTATACCTTTAACTTCGCACCAACAAAAGACCCATAGAGTTGGCCCTTTCGGCAACAACCTGCGAACAGGTTGCAGTCTCACCTAAAACCGCTATGGGGTGCCGCAGAACCAGATTTATGCAAGCAGAAGAGGGATATTACTGTACCTTTAGCTTTCACACAGATTATAAATGTAAATCACAGAGCTTAACATTCACTTATTTAGCTTCGCAGTTAGATAAACAAATAGTGCCTTGCGCAACCCTTTTACTGGGAATTCATAGCGAAACTATTATCTAGCAGTGATCTTTACTTATCAGATATATAGATTTAATGCATAAAACAACACAATAGAAACAACACACAGAACCAAGACACCAGATATAACGTGGTTCACCCCCACAGAACTGTGTTTTATTCAACTTTCTATAAAAACCACAGTTTTGATCTGCGCACTCAGTTGCAAATCCCTTCAAGTCCTCAAAGCCATGCACACAGTTGTAGGCCTCTACGTACACAGCTACAGATTTCCTTATTCAACCAAAACCCTCTGCGCACACAGCTGCAGAGGTCATCCATGCACACAGCTAGGACTTAACCTTTTCTTACAAAATAGCTTTAGCTTCGCATCAATTCCTCCTACACAAAAAGCCTACCCTAACTTATTTACAAGAGTGCCTATTTATACAGCGCACTTATTACAACACCATGGGCACCCCGAACCCTAAACCCTGGACTTAAACCATGGGTTTATTACAAAAAGAAGGTTTTTACTTAACCCTGACACCCCTAAGACTGTTTTGGGTCATGACTCCGCTTACAATCTCCCGTAACTCCACAGAGTTACCCATCCTAAGGACCGTTAGGGTGCACACCCCAACAGTTTCAGAGAAATTAGTTAAAGACGGAGCCGCAGTTTCGGCAGAGATGTGCTGAAGATCGCCGAAATGTCGGTGAAAGTTAGACGATCGAACAGCCAATGTGACGGTAGAAGAAATATTTCCAAAAAAGAAGAAAAATTTTCCAAGTATAGAAAACGTTGGAGAAAATTAGAGGATCGGTCCGCCGATATGCCGGAAGCCAAAGGAGGATCGGCCCGAAACGTCGGAAAAATTTAGTTGATTGGACAGCCGATGAGCTACGTCGGATGAAGTAAGTGGATTGAAGGTCCACCATTGTAGCTGCCTAGATGATTACGGATCCGACACGTTGGAAAAAAATAGAAGATCGGATCGCCGATGCGTAGTGCTTAGTAGATCCGACAGCCGATGAGCAGCGGAGGAAATTAGTTGTTTCGACCGCCGAAACATCGGACTGATAGTCGAAATGAGAGCCGATTCTGCAGAGGAAAATTTTGAGATTTTCAAGTGGGATTTTCCAGCATATTTCGACTGTTTTCCAGTAGGATTTTTCAGTAGTTTTTCAGTGGGGTTTACAGGTGGCTGAAGTTGACACCTAGTCCAAAATGCAGTTGTGTGTAAAATGCTGAGATTTGGTGAAAATATTCATTTCTATAAGTGGTGTGGTTTTCACACCCAAGGTCGGAATGAAGCATGTGGATAGGTGTTGGAAAGCTTATCCAGTAGGGAACAAGGGAAAGTTACCAGAATCTGAGCATGGAGCAGCAAAGTGCTAATGACGGCCGCTGCTATCAAATGGACAAATCTGGAAAGTTGCATGCCTAGAGGTAGCAAGGACTATGAAGGCTAACCAACTGTTGTGTGGAAGAGGATTTCCATGCGAGGATGTGGGACTTGGAAAGGGAAGTTTCTCTAAACCCTATCTTGCTGATTATAACTACATTTCCAAAGTTTTATGCATGAAATGCATGAGGATATGTTTTACATGCATAGGATATTACATGTTGGTAAGAATATTGAAAATTATAATGAGCCACTAATGATAACTATTGCATTGGTGTTGGCATTAGTGGAAAAACCAACGACAACCTGGACATGGTTGAGTATGTTACTGATGCTGATGAATGTGACCAGCAACCCTATGAAGAAAGGGATAAGGAAACTAGTCCATAATCAAAAGATGGTGAGCAAAGTCTGCAATCTCCTGCAAGATACCAACCAAATTAGTAATGTCAAGGGTGTAAGTAGGACCCATGAAGGTAAGAGTTTGAATATGATGAATTCCATGGAATGGTAAAGGTAAGAGACCTCATACCATGTGGATGTTTGAATATAGAAAGGTGTCATGCCTGTATATATTGATTGAGCTTGGTAGCCCAAGGAAAGTAAGTACTGATGATCTTGATTGTAGTAATGCATCCTATATGAAGTAGTCATGGGTAGACCATGCATGATATGTTGAATGCATAGTATTCCTGAATCAATGGAAGGTAACATTGAATGGATATGCATTGAAAAGATTTTATGAATCTTGTAGTCATGCATTGAATGGATGCATATGAAGGGTGTGAGTGACTAATTGCATAAGTATAGGTGCAAATGTTGTGATGCATTGCATGAATGCATTGAGATGAGTGCATGTGATATTATGAATAACTAATGGCCGAAATGATGAATTGATGACAATTCAGGAACCATTTCAAAGGTTGTTATGATGCAGGATTGTAAGTGCATAAAGAGGATAGTCATGATCGATTGTCTGCCGAAAATTCTCTATGGAAGAGCAAGGTGGTACAAATGAGACGCTTGTGAAGTAAGGAGTATCTAAACATTTCATTTAATTACATGAATGATGTGACTATGCCTTGCAAATGTTGGTATGATAATGATTGCATGAAGTAAATGAGTTTTGGTAATATTTATGTGATTAACAGCTGGAAGTATTTGAATTTTATAAATTCTGAAAATGCTTTAGTGATGGTTGTAGCAATGAGAAGTTTATATGCATCCAGACTTACCAAGTGTTTGGTTGATTGAAACTCAGGCTTCAAGTAGATTATTTCGAGCATGGCAGTGAGAGGTAAGACCCTGACCCATGCCGGAATCTACCATGTGAAAGAGCCAAACCTTATGAGAAGAGTTTCATGGTTGTAAAAATAGTTGGTATGCATAATAGGTTGTTTAATTTGAATTGTGAATTTCGGATTTAAGAAATTGCTGACAACTATTAGTCACTATTGGATTGCATAAGATTGTGTTGGATGATTGAAGATCACATTTCAGGTAGATTATTTTGAGCATGGCAGTGATAGGTAAGACCCTGACCAATGCCAGAATCTACCATGTGAAAGAGCCAAACCTTATGAGAAGAGTCTTATGGTTGTAAAGCTAGTTGGTACGCATAATGGGTTGTTAAATTTGAATTGTGAATTTCGTATTTAAGAAATTGCTGATGACTACTAATCACTATTGGTTTGTATAAGATTGTGTCAGGAGGACGCATTGTAAGTGGGTATTCATATTATGTTAGAAGCAAACTAATTTCTGTAGTAGATAGAATTGCAATTTCCTATTGAATTTGATTACCAATGTCATTGCTTGGTTATGGAACAATCAATTTGGATTGTATTATCAGATAATGATTGACTGTTTGGCTATTTGATGAATGTGCCAGGGGTGCATGTTGCAGGAAGATCATGTGTGATGGCCTGCAAGAGCCAAACTTCATGGGAAGGTTTTCCCTTGGAAATGGGTTTCGGGTGAAACGCCATTAGACATTTTGGAAATGTCTCATCTGCACTACATGTTTGGTAGCAACATGAGTGAGATGGTATAAATTATGTTGGTAAGACATGTGTGCACATGAAATGTGAAAAGGAGTTGGGATGGCAAACCGATGGACTGTTAACTCAGAGAAGGAGCCCCCATTCCTCCTTAACAAAGGAATACTATGTCGACAAATGGATAAGTGTTCTATGACCCTTACTAATAATATGCATGTCAATTATTAAAATTCCATATGCAGAACATGTTTTGATTTTATTTCCATGATGACCGATTGCTTGAGTATGAATAGGGCCTACATGGCTAAGATCAGAAAGGGGTGCAAACTTTTCTGATGGTGAGTCATGAAAGGGTTTTCAATATTGATTACACCCTAGGGAGTGGACACACTCCTGGTGTCTCAATACTTGATAGTGAATAATATGAAATATGGTTACAGTTTTAGAGTAATAATGCTGATGAGTTTGCTTATATTGCTTGTGCAGACATGATAAATAGATGCAGTGGGGTGTTGCACCCTAAAGGTAAAAGGTAAATGGTTGTTGTGAGGGGTTGCGGAGTAAGGGGTATTGTTGATATAAGTGTATGATGATATGTGTGTTACTGTTGGTATAAGTGTATGTGTTATTATTGATATAAGTGCAGGTGATTTGTTGACAGTCTAATAAACCCAACTGAAGGTTGGCTTGACTGTGTAATTTTTGATGTTGTGAAAATTGTGGAAATGTTACAGTGTTGGCTTGACTAACCACGGTATGATAAACCCAACTGTTAGCTAGCTTGGCTGAGTAGCCTGACAAACCCAACAGTGTATTGGCTTGATTGGCAGCAGCCTGATAAACCCAATTGTATATTGGCTTGGCTGGACGATCTAATAAACCCAACTGTAGGTTGGCTTGACTGTGCTTGATATATATATAAAAGGATGTTGTGAAGTAGCCTGCGTAATGACCTAACATCCAAGTCCATAGGCGATCCCAAGGCTTGCAAAGTGAAGCAGGATCCTATGGACGAACGAGGAAACGCACAATACATATAAGTATTGGATTATTTTGCNTTATGCATTGTGAGAACAAAAGATTGTTGAATGCATGTATGACTGAAAATGGAATGTGTGTATTTACTGAAAGTAAATTATGAATGCTGGAATAGTTAATTCCCTTCCCAAGAATGGATATGAATGAGCTCATGTGCCTGTTGGGAAGGCATGAAAAATATGAAATCCTCCTTGATGAGACTTGGTCTGTCATGCCAATTGGGTAATTAACTGACTGCTTTTAATGTCTATATTATGCTTGGTCTGACAGAATTTCAATGGCGCATTTCACAGGTGAGAAAAGTGAAACCCGATGGTGCACATTGATCATGGCAGTAGATCAAAAGTTGCTGGACTTGGCTGGAAGTCTCCTTCAAATGATTGGCAAGACCCAAGAAAATATTGGGGAGATGCTCAAGATACAGAAGAGGCAGAATGAAATGAACCACCAGATTTCGCAAGACTCTATTGGTGTGCAAATGGAGGTGAAAAGCCTTCTGGGAGAAATCGGCAAGGGAAAGGAAGATGGATCAGTGATGAGGGAAATAGCCGCAAAGTTCCTAGACTTTGGGATAAGCTGGAAGCTAAGAAATAGTAG
>LPNX010098672.1:568549-701092 GCA_001517045.1 Pseudotsuga menziesii | reverse complement strand
ACAGATCTGCAAAATTTTGAAATTTTGATGTGCAATTGTATATGTATTGTATGGAACACCGAGGACGGTGTTATTCCAAGGGGGAGGGGAATGTCACACCCCAGTTTTGACCCCATTTGCATGATGTATATAATGTAATTAATCATGGTGAGGAGCTAAAGGCAAAATCCCCACCATTGATTCGATTGTGTATGTTTCGGCAATGGGGATAGTTGCCGATGGTATATCATGCTATCCGACACATTATAGTTTGACATCATGTAAATACGCACATCAAATAAAATAATCCCACAACCAGCTATGACAGTGCAATGTTAAAATGAAAAGGGCATGATTCCAAAGGATAAGGGTGTGGGGGATATCCAACCTTGGTCTTGGGGGGGGGGGGAAGCCTTGTGTCATCTTCCCTTGTCTCACCCAACCTCTTTAATGTTTTGTGGAGTAGTTGAGGTAGTTATTGCTGAGTAGTGGTGGTTGTGGCAGGACTGTCAGCCCTTGCCCATGTGCCCACTCCACCAGCAGACTCTCCTATTCTCTCATGTGGGGCAAAAGAAACACTCTCCACGAGGCCATTCTCTCCATGGTTGGTTCATCATCATGCCTAGTCTTCACCTTCACGATTGTGGTCTGGGGAATTCGGATCCTCACGTAGAGAGGAATTCTATTTTTCCTCACGCACCAATCGGGGTTCTTCTTTGGTTTGTGCATGCAACGAACTGGGAGAGCGGCCTCAAGGGCACGATTTTTGCCTTGATGTTGGTTTAACCCGTGATTCGGGCTTGTTGTTTGTGTAACCCATGATTGGGTTGCTGTTGTTCTTCCCATGATTTTTGGATGTTGTTGACAGTCCGATTCTTCTTCCATTCAAACTGTGTATGGGTTTCTTCCGTTTTGGACTGTGTCTTGTTCTCTGCGCATAGGCTGTGAGTTCATTCTTTCCCAATTTCTATCTGCGTCACTTTCTTCAGCATTTGCATTGAGGAATTATGTGCTGTGGGTGCTTGGATGTTGGGTTGGCTATTGATTGCCACATCCGTTGGCTGATTTTTCCTTTGTCCACGCTGGGATTCTGACTTCTTCTCTATTTCGGGACTGTGCGAAGTTGCCATTGTTTTCACTATGAATTTGGGTTGTTGATGTACCCTGGTTTTGGGTTGCTGTTGAGTTTTTTTGGCCACGCTAGGGCCAAGAACAACTCTAAGTTGTCTTGTGGCTTGAGTTGTGTTTCACCTGTTGGTTGGGATCGTCAACCGGTCGTCTTGCCTTCTTCACAGGGCGGTGAAGAGATTGTGTTGCTGCGGTATGTAGTGGTTGGTATTTAGGCTATTTTGAGTGGAGTGTGGAGGTTGGGTATGCTTGAGAAGGCTGGTGTTGTGGCCACCAACTTAGCATTAGCCTTTCCTAGCTCCTTGATGACCGGGTGAATCCCAACTATGTTGGCTTGGCTATGCTTTGTGTAACCTTGGCTATGTGTAATCCTGCATTGCCCCTTAGTCCTTGTGGAATCATGCCCAGCTCGGGGGTGGCAGTGTTGCTGAGAGATTGATGAGCACGCTAGCCTATGGTTGGGTTGGAACGTTACAACGACGTAGCTAGTTGCAGGAGAATTCTTCATTAAAAGATAAGTAATCCTGACTATTTCATCTCTGCAATTTAATCTACTATTTCATGAGAATGATGAACATGGTGAATGTTGGTTTATGTATATGTTTGCTTCCACTGAATATTGAGTAATTGTGTATTCTTGTATGTTTCATGAATCTTAGTATGCATTATGATAAGTTTTAATTTCAGCATTTATTTATCCTTGATTCATGCGCATGGGGATGTTTGCCCAGATGTATTGGTGTTTGGTCGTGTCCTCTTCGTTGGTCGAAGGGTCGGGGATGTGAGACAAAACCCATAAAAAACTAAAAATTCCAAAAAACAAAATAATATCCTACAGATAGAAAACCATGATAGGAAATCACCATCTCGACAACCGCCATCATGACCATCGACCTGGCACCATCGACCACTTTCATCGACCGACTACTTTTATCGACCATTCTCATCACTAACACCAACCGATGACTTCGATAGTCCCATGGCGCATTCATGACATCAAGCGCTGAAAGCAATTCACCATTAACACACACTTGAGCCTTCCAGTTGGAAAATCATGTCCTCCATTAATACACCCATCACCGCACACAACCACAGCATCACCTATAAATACTGAATCGTCGAAGGATCATTCACCGCAACCTATACAGACAGAGCATCAGAGCATCCAGTCGACCAAAAGCCGAGAAACCCTTAGTGACATCGACCACACAATGGCCCCCAAACAAACTAGAGCCTCGACCAAAGCAAAGGAGATATAGGCTATGGATACACCTTTAGTTCACAGGCTGAAAAACATCAAAAATTCCAAAGTACAAGAAGGCTCATGGCAAAATCTATGGACCGAAATACAAGAATGGGCCTTTGTCGACAAAAAGGCCACTCAAGTAGTAGATAAAATCAAACGCAGCACTCTCTTCGGCTATGCCAATGCACCGCTGATGGCCAGCTTTGGTGGCATGAAGGAAACTACTATCAATTTCATCATCAGTCGATATCACAATGGCCGGTTCTACTTCGACGAACCAGTCAACATCTATGGACATGTCATCTCCAATTTGACCGGTCTCTCTAATGGAGGAGACCCCGTACTAGTCGGAATCAAAGAAGGGCTGGTCAAAGAGCTCATTGGATCACCTTCTGGTAAAAAATACAAGGGGTTGATGATTAGCCAAATCATAACCCGAACACCACAGATTGTGGCCAAGATAATTGCAATCACACTCACTCTAGCAGGTCAAGGAAGCGACCTTAAGTTAGAGATGCTAGAAGCCGTTGACACCATTGCCATCGACAGACGAATATACAGATGGGGTGATTATGTCACCGACATGGTGAAGACCATCTGTTAGAGATGTTAAGAAATAGGGGGAATCATTAAGTTCCCCTCCCTCATCTTATGGATTGTCATGTACCACATCTGTCCAGAGGGGAGTCCAATCTTTCGGGAACCGTCGAAGTTCAACATGTGGAGGTTTAAACCATTCTCCCAGAAGGGAACCTTGCACGAAATTAACCATGGGAAAGTACTGTTGGAGAACTGGTTCCAACAGCTCAAAGTTCACACGACTAGATGGAGGGTGCCTCAAAACATACGACGAAATCTACCGGTGAACTCCCACATCCAGCTGGAGCTCGACCATACCTCAGTGTGGTACATGCAGGGCGAAAATTCCAATGCTAAAGCCCTCAACTATTATCCATCTGTCGACCAGATATTCTGGGAACTGTCTCGATAGGCCAAAACAAAAATACTAGTACCAACAGTAGCAAAACATATCGACTTCTCGATCGAGGAGCTGCTCACAGACCAGGAAAAAGAGGAAGACTATGAGCTCAAACTCTACATCAGCACATTTGTGTCAGAGGAGATGCCGACCGAACACATCGGTCGACTGTAGATAACCATCAAACCCCTGACCACAAAAAGAATAGAACCCCAGACCGCAAAACCAAAGCCACAGCCACAGCAGAAGATAACTCCTCCAGCTACAGAAAGTGTCATCCTGACTTAGGAACTGATGGGCGAGACAGAACCAAACATCCCTAAGTACGCTGTTACAAAAGGCATTATTCAAAAATTATCCAAAGAAATAGCAGTAGCTAGGAAGAAACTAAAAACACAAGAACAACAACAAGGTAAAGGTAAGAGCAAGCTTATCATTGCTGAATCATCAAAGGACAAGGAAGAACTGGCAGCCACGGCCCTCGACATCATAGAGGATGCCACAGCAAATAAAGTGTCAGTTGAAACCTAGTTCCAGCGATTTTTTGATTCCGAAGCACAAGCAGGTCGATCAAAAAAATCAAATACTACGATGACACCTGAAAAAATCATTGACAAGCATAGGAACAACAGTCAGTTAGCCCCCTCTACCTATACAAAAGTGTAATGTCGGAGGCGTTAAAAGAAAAATTCAACAAAGATAGGGACTTGCAAGCTTTCTTTGAGAATCTTCCTGCATTGTTTACGTCGGCTCAGAATATTTCTACCCAAGCACCTATCTTCATGGCTGGAGGACACCAATAGGGCACACAGCCCCCAATCGTTGCAACCATCACGTCGAATTTCAAAAGAAATCCTGACAAGGAAGGTAAAGTGATTGGACATCAGTCCTCCATTATTGCATCGACCGACCCCGTACCCCAACCTGACCCACCAACCACCGCACCTACTGAAGGAGAACCTGACCTAAACTCACACTCTTGACCCGATGACCCACCACTCAACCATATCTCCCCCAAACCAATCACCCTTGACCATTCACCAACTCCATCACCACCACCACCACCATCTCCACCACCACCACCACCCCCTGACTTAGAGACAGGCCCACCACAACTAACTACATCCACACAACCAGAGGTGGTAGTCATCCCACCTCCCCAAACAAACAAACCATCGGCCTCTAACCCATAAACCAAAGATCCCGCCTCGACTGTTGCAGGTACACAGGAAGCAAATAAATAAAAGCATAAGAAGAGGAAAGAGAAACATAAGAAGGAGCACCATGGAAAGCCTTCCAAAATCCAAATTAGCTTGAAGGATACAAGATCCTTGACTAACGCAGAGATCGGCCAACTCCTCAAAATCCTAGCGAGTGAAGCAAAGACAAGGAGTGAGCAAAGAAATAAAGAACTCAAGGCCAAAAACGCAGAACAGGTCGAGTTTCTCGACAAATGTAGGAATTTGGTCCAGTTCGTCATGCCAGGCCCCATAGAGATCGACACAGATAGACCGCTTGAAAGAGCGTATCAGCTATTTGAGAGCATGGTTTCGACCCTCTAAGCAAACATTTAGGAAACCAAGGAGGAACAAAAAGGGGAAACTGCCCGACTCCTCATGGCACAGCACACTGCATTTCTGAAGCATATAAAGTATTGCAAGATCATATGGAGGAGTCTGTTGTAACTGAATAAGTACTAAGAGACTGGCCTAATCACTACGGACAAGTTTATCAGTAGACACGACAGACTTGGCAAGGGATTCAGGCACTAGAGAGCAGAAAAACCACTTAGGAAGCACTTAGAACAACAATAGAAGAATAGATAGTGCTTGAAACCGCCAAACTACAGAAACTGGAAAGGGAAGCACATCAGTGGGTACAACAAGCTCTCCCTAACTTAAAGAAAGTCGATATCATCTGCGCATAGATGAAACGACTTATCGAAACTGCAGAGGAGAAGGACCAGTTCATGGGTTTCAACATGGAGAGGATATATGAAGTCTCCATCTCAGAAAATATGTCGATCTTATCAGGCTTGACCACACTCACCATCGACATCTAGAAAATTTTACAGAGTTGGATAGATTTCCAGCATCACCTCGCAGTCACAACCCCAACCATTGTAGAAGTCTGCGTACAAAAAATACCGACCATCAGACTTCACAGCCCACCGTAATAACTATTAAAGGGCAGCAAGAATTTTGTACCTCCCTGTTTCTTCTGGACGAAGAAATATTTTTTTTGTGGGGGAGATGTATAAGGAGCAAGTCGATAAGTCGACTTGAACAATAGCTGACTTAGTCGATCAGTCGACTAAGTTGATGGGTCGACTTAGTCGATTAGCCGACTAAGTCACTTGGCAGACTAAACTAAGAGATTAGGTCAGCCACCTAAGGTCATGTCAGTTCACTGAACTGACAGGTAGTTATTTTTTAACCATTTTGTAATCATATATATTAGGCTGTTGAGCCAGATGAGAACTCGGTTCAGTTCTCTGTGTTGTATGGACTCATTTGTATAATATAATTTGTTTATTTACCTATCTATTCTTATCTCTTGTCTCTGTTTTATGTATATATGTTTTAGTGTGTATTATTTGTAACCTTATGTGATCTATGAGATTACAACAATATACAATGACAGAATTATGGATCAAGCCTCTAAAAGCTATGTCCATAACTCTCTGGAACATGGCTCCTGCATTTATTAGCCCAAACGATATTGATCTGTATGTGAATGTTCCCCAAGGAGTTTGGAAGGCTGTTTTAAGTTGATCATCGGGGGCAACCAGGACTTGGTTGTAACCTGAAAAACCATCCAACAACGAGAACATCTCAGATTGGGCTACTTTCTGCAAAATCTTCTCCATTGGAGGAACATGATAATTTTCATTTTCAGAGGCCCGGTTTAGGTTTTTGAAATCTACTCAGAGTATGATTTTCCCGTTCTTCTTCCAAATAGGTATCAAGTTAACGATCCACTGCGTGTGTCTTACGAGAAATACAATCCTGTCCGAGAGTAGCTTATTGAGCTCTTTTTTGACAAAAGGCTCCAAACTAGGGTGCATTTTCCTTAATTTCTGCTGATATGGATTTACCTCAGGTTTCATTGGTATGTTATGGTGCATGACACTAGTGTCGAAAGTCCTGAGTTCATCATATGTCCAGGAAAATACGTCTTTAAATTCCCTGCACAATTTAATAAGACTCCTTCTCTCATCATGGGAATAGTGAATTCCAAGATTAATAAAGTGAGATTCTTGATATGTTCCCAGGTTAATAGGTGAGTAATTCAGGGTTGAACTCTAGGTCTTACAGTTGGTGGTCTGTCTAAATTTATCTTATAAGTCATAAAACTTCTCCAAACTGATGACAAACTTGGGGATGATATTGGAAGGGTCAGATAGAGACTTTTCATGATCAACTTCGTCGATAGCCATACCTTCGAAGGTGTTTTGGGCTGAAAGGAAGTCTAGTATTTTCTGGTCATCATCGAACACTTTCCAATTTGTGACATTGTCTGGTATAGAGGGTCTGTACATCAATTTGATGGAAAAAGTTTGTGGAGACAAAGCTTCAGGAAAGATTAGTCTAGATGTAGTGTTGGATAACATATCTGCGTCAAAGTTCTGTGATGTAGGAATATATTTAATATTAAATGATGAAAATGAATTAGTCATATCTCTAATTAATCTTTAATAATTAACTAGGTGTGAAGATAGACAATGTATCTGATTCTGTACCTATTTCATGATGATTTCAGAGTCTCCTACACATTCAATTGAACTCTCTCCCATATCAACAGCTTTCCTGAGTCCTTGGACTAATGCCTCATACTCAGTTACGTTGTTAGTACATTCAAAATCAAATCTACATGTGATCATTGTTTTTATCCCCTTTGGATCAATAAGGATGCATCTCGCACCTGCTCCATCCTTAGATCTAGAGCCATCAAAAAACAAAGTCCAAACAACAGGGTCAATTATGAAGTTAGTATTTACATTACAAACATTGTGTACAATAGTGCTTGAGAATGGCACAGAAATGCGATGAGTTATCTGAGATTGTTTCTGCACATTCTCTGCTGGAGAAACATCAGCAGGTAGGTCTCCAAAGAAGGTGTCAAATATGAATGTTCAATTTGATTATAAAAAAAGGAGACATATTCATTAGAATCATTGAGATTAGTTACAGTTTGTTTCATGAAAAGTTCTCTGTCAACTTTGAGCTTGTTAGGTTTCCCATTAAGGGGTAACCACAGGTGAGACCAATCTGTAGCAAAGTAACCTTTTATATTTTCTGACCAATCTCGACTTAACTACATACCGTAAGTCTCTGGGATATTTGCAATCACAATATCAATAGTCTAATGTATTCGGGGGTCTACAGATAATCTGAGCAGAACATTCCTCAGTCTTCCTACAACTTTGACTTTCGATCTGTCTAATTGTACAATTTGAATAGGACAAGATTCCCATGTAGCATTCTTCTTTTTGCATACATAAAGAGGCATGACATTAGATGAAGCACCTGAGTCTACCATGCAATTATGTACATTCCTGTTAAAGATTTCAAAAATAAGTAAGAAGGGTGGAGTGCCCTTGCTTCCAGGATTTGGATGGTTTGGTTGGGGAGAAGAGTCAAGATTGCTATTCTGAGCTTCTCTAGGTTGTTTGATTATCATGCTTTTGGGCAAGGAATCCCTTATGGAAGGGATTTTGAGAAGGTCAAATGAAGATGTATTTTCCTTGACTCTCTTCAAATCCTCGACCAAATTGTATTTTGGTTCAGGAATGAGAGTGTCTTTTAGAGTTTGAGTTTTACCTTTGTTGGGAACTTGTGTCACAGGTGTTGATTCCTATGGAGGTGGCCCTTTAGATCTAGTATTATGGGTGTGTTGTAGGTTGAAAATTGTGTCAGGTTCTTCTTCCTCTTATTCTGAAAAGAAGATCACAATGATGACCTACTGGTCATCTTCCTCTCCCTCTTGGGGAGGTTGTGTATCTTGAGTGGAATAATCTTTAGAGGATTCAAGAATGTCTAGTGTTCCTGTAGCTAAGGCCTTCAAGACAAAAAATATCTCTTCTGAGGTGAATCCCTCGCTAGGATTTGGAGGCGGTGGATTTTGAGGGGGTTGGTTGGACCTCCTGAAAGGTGGCCTATTAAATCCCCTATTGTTTTATTGATTTTCATTGTTTGTTTTCTTGAGATATACCATCTCATTAGACATTCTTTAGAGGAGATTCTTCACTTCACTCATGTTGAATGAATATTGCATGGTAGCAGTAGGTTTAGGATAACTGTCGCTTTTCCTGCGTGAGGTAGATGCTTGTTCAGATGTGGTGTCAGGGTTGTCCTTGAGACAGAACATGTTGCTTTTGACTTGTATGGATTCAGAGAAGGCGTCCTGCAAGGAATCCTTATGGGACCTTTTAACCCACATGGCTATTTGGGTTGGGAGACCCTTAATATAGTATGCTACTGGTAACTCCTCAACAAGAAGTACCATATTTGGGATCCTATTCTTTAAATATGAAAACTGGTGATTGTAATCTTTGACTCTTTCTTTACCCTTAGTCTTCATGGAAGAAAGCTCTATGAATAACTCCTCTGGGGTCTTGTCATCCCCAAATTTTTGAGTGAAGAGTTAATAAAACACATACCATGATGGGATGGAACTAGCTTCTAAGGCAAAGTACCAGGTAGAATCCTTTCCCTCAAACGTGTAAGGGAATAGTCTGCAAACCATGTCTTCATGTATGACATTCCTAAGTCTGATGGCATGCATAAAATATTTGATGTGGTATTCCACAGGGATTTTTTCATATGGATTAAATTTTGGAATCCACTTCTCATGGTTTTTATGCAACCTATGATGATTGCCTAAAACAGACACGGCATCTCCATCCAACCAAGGCCTATTATGTTGTTCGTCATCCATAGGGATGGATTCCGCTGATGAGTCTAGAGATTCAGAATTTGATGACTCGTTTGAGGAAGATGAAGAAGAGGGAGGAGATGGGGGTGGTCCTCCTTTTCAGATTCTATATTGAGGAGTGGATGACTCCTGAAAAAATGAATCTATATCTAGCCCAGGAGTAGATGGTTCATTGAAAAGGTCGCGATGTATTTCAACATTTTGGTCACCTGAGTTTAGATTATATTGATTATTGTCTTGGGTAATATTCCAGGTTGGATATTCTTCATCGAACCATCTTCGAATCTCGGCAACGTTATGGGAATTTCCCTTCAATAGTTGTTCAATTGGTATGGGTCATAGGATGGGTGATACGAGAACGTATATGTCTGATGGGGTAGTATTTTCTTGTCTAGGGGTAGTTGGGACTGTGTCTGAACCTTGTGATATTTGTTCCACTAATGTAGACACATGAGCATGACTACGAGTGATAATTGGATCTCTTGTTGGGGGGGGGGTGTTTGAGTATTTCATTTAGGCATGATGTGTAGGCCCTCCTTCTAGCACCATTTTGTTATGAAAAGAAAATTCCTATGGCTTGGGGTACCACAATATACAACTTGAATCAAGAAATCAATCCTTTCCAATATGCAAGAGAAATCAAATATCTAACACTAAAGGATCAGACCTCGTACCTTATTCCGGACGGTTGAAGTAGATCCCTATTGAGCTTTCCAACTTTAGCTTGAATTGATGAATCACTTCCTCAACAACAAGTAAACAAGACAAGCATACTATATATATTGGTGTTAGATATACTCTAGCATATATAATCAACAATGTATAAGCATTTGAAATCATCCATGGATAAAATATTCATTCAAACATACATTATTGGATAGAAAAAGATATTTCTATTAATATAAAATCAGATATTACAATGAATACAACCTCTTTTGGCACGTCTGCGAATCAGAGAAACTGAATCCACCACTTGGACTTCCACCACCTCAATCCTCCATCTCTCGATAGCAAGCTCACAAGCAAAAAGAAAGCTTGGGAAGAACACCAAAGTGCTCCAAGGGATAAAGGGATGCAGAGTCAAGCACAAGTTCCAGCAATAATGGACTATAGTTTCTTTGCTCTCGATTCTCTTATTCCTTCAATGTATCCAAAGAGTTCCTTATATAGCTTTTCAATGGGGTAATGAAAGGTCGAATCCGAGCGATCTCAAGGAATATGGAAGGCTAGGTGACAAGTAAGTTGGATCCATGTCAAGGAAAAATCCAAAAGGATTTGGATTTTGTACACATCCTTATGTACGCAGTTTTAGAGGTCAAACCCACGTATATACATGATAAGGGGTTTAAAAGTCGCGTATAGCAATTTTCACATGTTTTTAGGGATGGTCTAGGAAACATCAAAGGACAAAAAATGGTCCAAGGGGTCTAAGGAGTCTACAAAGGGACAGGGAAAGGCCATACAAGTGTGATTCACATGGTGTGGTAAAATTAGCTATAACAGATGCTCCCTAATGTGTTAGGGTACACAGAGTACTCCCAAAGGACCGAACACCAAGAGAAACCACTTTATACAAATGAATCACAGATCAAGACACCAATGTTTGTCACGTGGTTAAAACCCTCGAGAGGGAAACAGTCCACGGCCCCAACCAAATAGCTACTTGGAGCAATTTATTATGCAAAAGAAAGAAAGTTACATGAGCTTCTCATAATCGATCAACTAGCCAAGGACCCTCTATGCTCTTTAAATAGAGATCATAGACCAATCGGGTGTTAAGCCATGGATCAATGGTAGGTATGATCTAAGAGAAGTTGAACCGTCGGATCACTCTATGTCTAGAAAATATTGTGACCATCGGATTAGAATATTTACAAATGCATACTAAAGAAACACACTTTTACCTAATGGATATATTACATAAGCTGATATTGACTAACTCCTAAGTGTCTAAATATCCTAACATCCCCCCTTAAGAACAAATTGGGATAGGATTGAAGGATTTACAAAAGTGACATTATTAGGAGAAGGAAGGAGGCATTAGAGCCTATCACCCCTTAATGACACATTCTTAAACTCCTAACATAGACCGAAGTTTAGAAAACTTCACTTCTGTAAGAGACTTGGTGAAGATGTCTACAACTTGATCATCTGTAGGGCAATAGAGCACTTCAATAACACGATCATGAACAAGATTTCTAATGAAGTGCATGTGTAGCTCAATGTGTTTGCTGCGTTGATGTAGAACTGGATCTTTGGCAAGCTTGATGGCACTTTGATTGTCATACCAAAGTGGAGTAGGCTATTGCTGCTCGAATCTAAACTCTGAAAGGATCTGTCAAAGCCATAAAGCTTCCTGACTAGCATTAACTACAGCTCGATATTCTACTTCTGCTAAAGAAAGAGAAAGAGCTTGTTGTTTCTTACAAGCCCAAGTGACAGGTCCAGATACTAGACTGAAAACATAACCTACAACAGACTTTCAATCATTAGGATCATTAGCCCAATCTGAATTAGTGAAACCAACCAACAAAGGTTTCCCCCCTGTACTGTAATGAATTCCAAACTAAATTGTACCTCGAATATATCGAAGTATTTTTTTTGCTGCTTTCTAGTGACTTTCATGAAGAGTTTGCATATAACAGGCAACATGACCAATGGCAAAGGAAAGGTCAGGACAGGAATGAGTCAAGTATAAAAGAATACCAACAAGTTGACGATACAAGGTGGCATCTACTTCAGGGGAAGTACAAGTGGCAGAAAGTTTGACTCCAGACTGGAAGGGGGAAGGGGTTGGTTTACAATCTTCCATGTGGAAGCGACGAAGAAGGTCACAAGCATACTTAGACTAGGAAAGAAAGATTCTTTCTTTGGTATGCAATACTTGGAGATCAAGAAAATAATGCAAATGTCCTAAGTCTGACATTTCAAAATTTTTCTTAAGACTGGATTTCACATGGGTTATAAGTTTAGGGTCACTACCAATAAGGATAAGATCATCAACATAAAGAACAAGTATGATGAGATGGTTTCCTACTTTCTTGGTATAGACATTGGGGTCCGAATGGCATCTAGAAAAACCAGTGTCAAGGAGAAAGCTATCCATTTTGGCATACCAAGCTCTAGGAGCTTGCTTAAGGCCATATAAGGATTTCTTAAGGAGACAAACAAGGCTAGAGTTATTTTGAACATATCCAGGAGGTTGTTCCATGTAAATTTCCTCATGTAAATCACCATGTAAGAAGGCATACTTTACATCCATTTTATGGACTTCCCAGTTATGTAAGGCTGCAAGGGAAAGAACAAGGCAGATGGAGTTCATTTTTGCTACAGGGGCAAAGGTTTCATTGTAGTCAATCCCTTCAACTTGGGAAAAACCTTTGGCAACTAACCTTGCCTTAAGTCTTTCAACACTTCCATCTGATGCATACTTAGTTCTGTAGACCCATTTATATCTAACAAGTTTTCTTCCTTTTGGAAGAGGAATAAGGTCCCAAGTATCGTTCACCATTAAGGAACGATATTCTTCATCCATAGCTGCATCCCAATCTGGATTTCCTGAAGCTTTTGCAAAAGTTTTTGGATCATGATTCTCGGAAACTTGAGCCAAAAGAGAAGAGGCTCGCTGAAACTAAGAACGTGTTTGACATTGATCTCTAGGATCACCAGTAAGATCACCAGCTGCTTCACATGTTGAATGGACCCATCGATGAATTATTGGTGCTGGTGCAATTGGAGGAACATGAGCAGGCGGAGGTGGATTTTCATCCTCACTATCATCATTAGAAACTGGAGTTGGAAACCTGTCAATGAAGATGGAAGAAGAAGAAGAATAAGGCATAATCGTCGAATCAGGCTCACAAGCCAAAGATGGCACACTCACCAAGTTAAGCTCGTAGGCCAAGATATTTTCATCAAATTTAACATCTCTTCTAATGATTATATCATGAGAATGTGGTTGAAGAATTCTATAACCTTTTACATCTTCAGAATATCTAACAAATATGCACTTTTCACTTGTAGGCTGCAATGCTTTCCGTTTTTCATCCGGAATGTGAGCCCATGCTTCACAACCAAACACATGAAAGTGACTTACATCTAGTTTAATTTTACTCCATGCTTCTTCCGGTGTTATACCCTATAGAACTTTAGTGGGTGTGCGATTAACTATGTAATTTGCACAATTTATGGCCTCAGCCCAATATTGAAGACTTAGTCCCTTAGATTGGATCATACAATTAGCCATTTATTTTAAAGTGCGGTTCTTCCGTTTAGCTACACCATTTTGTTGTGGTGTATATGGAACAGTGTGTTGTTGTTGGATTCCTTGTTCAGTGCAAAAAGTAGTGAACTTGTTGTTAACATATTCTCCTCCATTGTCAGATCTTAACTTAATAATTTGATGACCAGATTATTTTTCAACAAGGGCCTTGTAGGCCAAGAACATGTTAAATACTTTGCTGTTAAGTTTTAGGAAGTAAACCCAAGTGCGTCTGGAGTAGGCATCAATGAATGTTAATAAATATTTGAAACTAGAAAAGGAAGCAGATGGAAGAGGGCCACACAAGTCACTATGCACAAGGTCTAAGGGAACCGAGGCGTGCCAAGAGGCACGCTTGTCAAAACTGTCCTGATGATGTTTTTCAAGTACACAACCGAAACAAACACCATCCTTGCAAGATACCAACAGAAGACCAGTCACCATATTGTATTTACATAGTTGTTGCAATGAGCGATAATTTAAGTGACTAAATCGCTCATGCCAAAGTTTGCTCAAGTTATCACTATGAGCAACAAAAACTGAAGGAAAAGGTGATGACCCAAAGTTGTTAAATTTGTACAACCTGGTAATATCATCAACAGTTCCAGTAGCAAGGAAATTTTGAGGATTTTTAAAATCCTTGATTACAACTTGGTGAGGTGTAAACGTCACAGTTTTACCTTCACCTAAATGAGTAATTTGATAGACTGATAAAAAATTGTAGGAATTTTTTGGAACACATAGTACATCACTGAAATGACCATTTTCTACTGGAATTGTTCTAGATCCTACAACACTTAGAGATCTATCATCACCAACAAATATTTGTTTGGTGTTACATTCATGCATATGATAAGATGCTCCAGAATCAATGAGCCATTCAATTGAATTAGAAGAAGAAGATACAATATACGAGTAACCAGAAGCACAAAGTGCATGTCCATGAGAGTTAGATTCTGAAGATGAATCTAGGATGATGTGGTGCTTCTTCATTGCTACTTCCAAGACTGCCATCTTCTTAAAACACTTACATTCATCATGATTATCTTTACCACAAAAATTGCAATGACGCTCAGTCTTTTGTTGGGGCGCGCACCTTAACGGTCACTAATTTTGGTAACTCTGCGGTTTTTGTGGAAGCTTGTAAGTGGAGTTGTGACTCAAAATAGTCTTAGGGGTGTCGGGGTTGAGTCAAAGCCCTCTTTTTTGTAATTGTCCATAATTTTTAGGTGTAAGCCCATGATTTTGTAATAGTGCACTTGTATAAATAGGCATTCATGTAAAGATGTCAAGATCATCTAATGAAATGAGGATCATATGATGCAAAGAAGTTAGATCTATTTTTGGTTTTAAGGTCAAGTCCCAGCTGTGTGCATGGATGACCTCTGCAGCTGTGTGCGCAAAGGGTTTTTGTAAGAAAGGAACTGCAGCTGAGTGCGTAGCTTAGAGATTGTAAGAAAGGAACTGCAGCTGAGTGCACAGTTAGACTTGAAGGACAGATCTGCTGCTAAGTGCGCAGATCAGAACTGTTGTTTTGTAAGATGTGGAATAAAAGCACAGTTTTGTGGACGTAGCCCCTACACTGGGGGTGAAGCACGTTATATCTTGTGTTGTGGTTCTTTTGTGTGATTTCTGCTATGTTTTGATGCTTTTGATAAGTAGGTGAATGCTAAAGTAAGATAACTGTTAAATATTAACTTGGCTGTGAATTCCTAGTAAGGGTTAAGCAAGAAAAGTATTTTATCTAACTGTGAAGCTAATTAAGTGAATATCGAAGCTCTATTTGGTATAAATATTTGTTCTTAAGGCTAAAGGTACAGTGATATCCCTCTTCTGCTTGCAAAAACCTAATTTTGCAGCACCCCATAGCTGTTTCGGGTGAGACTGCAAGCTGTTCGCAGGTTGTTGCCGAAAGGGCCAACACTATGGGTCTTTTTGTTGGTGCGAAGTTAATGGTATAAAACCTGGGTCTGCCCTATAGCCCAAAAAATTGGTTTCGTTGCCAATTGAACTCAGTATCTACTTGAAGAGGGATCTACGTCGGACCTGAAGGGCTATGTTTTGGAGGCCCTTAGTAAAAGAAATCGGTGATTGGGTTGAAGCTACCTATCAGAAATTTGCGGAACAAGAAAATAAGGATCCTCTTAGTAGCTCAGACGAATTCTTGCAAAGGTACTTTTTTACTGATATTCAAGAATTTTTATTAGGTAGTATCCACATAGAATTGCACCAATGGTTATCCAGGTTGATAGAAAGAAAGACCAACTTCAAGGAATATTAGTTTCCTGACTAGACCCCTACAAGAATTAACATATTGAAAAGAGTGAATAACGCGATATCACGAGCTGTTGATTTCTGGACAACGCGAACCCTTGAAGCATTTGTGACAGAATTTTCCATTGACACAAGTACCTCTTTTAGCAAAGCTAAAAGGCAGTTCTTCAAAGGACCAAGGGGTAAGTACCTAAATTCATTTAGTCTGCAAATTAAAATGCTCTTGGCTACGAAGGGCATATTGCTTATAGAATCAGATTGCTAGATTTATTTTTACTAACCTATGTTTGGAAGTGAAAGTAACTTCGATGAGCACAGTGGTTTGCTGTGAAGTGGTAAAAGATACAAGAGAAACCTAGAATCCTATACCCTAGGCCAGAATACCAAGTATACGCCAGAAGACCCTGAATCTGAAGAAAACCCTTTTGTTAGAAACCCCCCTATAACTCCACAGCAGAGATCTGTTACCCCTAAGAACCCATCGCAGTCCGGAAGTAACCCTAGCCCGAGTATTCCTGTCACAAGTCAGTCTACTCCAGTAAGTTATCCCCCCCCTCAGTCCACTATGTCCCATATGACTGATGATATTAAGCTCCCAGTCTTCAAAGTAACTGGATCAGACGATCTAGAACAGTTTTGGTTTTTATGCGAAGCTGTGTCAACTGCGAAGAACATTATGGATCAAGATATAAGAAGAGCGTAGCTGGTCACTTCTTTTAGAGACGGAGCTTTGAATTGGTTTATGAAATTTTCCAATACTCAGAACCATGTCTTGGCTGATATTAAAGCAGCGATGATCAAAGAGTTCAAGAAGCCTAAATCAGAGTCACAGTGTATAACTGAATTGAAAGAGATTCAACAGAGGTGAGGTGAATCAGTTTGGGACTTTGATCAGAGGTTCAAAGTTCTGCTAGATCAAGTTAGTTTCACTATTGGACCTACGTAGCATAAATAATGGTTCATTGCAGCCTTATTACCTCATATCAGAACGTCACTCATGCAACAGAAGGTTGTGGATCAGCAAGAGGCTTTGGAGATTGCCATGAAACTGGAGACAGCTCCTATCGAAGATAATTATGGCATAGCTCAAATAGAAGCGTACTTAGCATAAATGGATTTGCAGCTGCGCGACATGAAAAAAGGGAAATATATTCACGAAGAGGTGTGGTGTACATGATGTAGGACAAAAGGTCATGACAAGGAACAATGTCCCGCGCTAAGGAATTACCTGAATACTATTGCACCAAACCCATTTAACCCTAGTGTTCTATATTGTGAGATTTGTAGAATAAATGGCCAACATCGACCTGAAGATTGCTATCTGCTACAAAGATATGTGCAAGTACCTAAGAATCCCTATTGCAAGTTCTGTAAGTCAGTTGGACACAACAAAGAGGAATGTCGCAGCTTTGACCTTATGAGAGAGCGAACATATGATGCTTATAGGGTACAAAATGATGCATAAGGCAATGATGGATATGGCTACCATGGTAGTACAGCAGGTCAAGGTACTTTTGGAGGTTGTGGTCATGGTGGTATGCCTAGAAGAGGTCGAGGCCAGGTTGTGTGCTATAACTGTAATCATGCAGGGCATCTAGCTAGAGACTGTCGAAACCCAACTACGACATGTCGATATTGCAGAGCAGTAGATCATGACATTGAGCAATTCCCACAGCTAATAGACAAGATACAAGAAATAAATAGTGCTCCTCCTCAGAATGTTCAGATGATTACTGTAGAGAAAATGCCTTCCCCAGCCATTAATGTTGTTACAAGGAGTGGAGCTATGACGCAAGTGCAGAATAAGGAAAAATAGCCTGATGAGGCTTGGGTTCATAAGACCCCAGAGAAAGTTCCAACCTTCGATGTGGGAAGAGAAAAACAAACATTTATGGAAGCCAAAAAAGACTTTGTTGATCCGAGCACAATAGTAGCACCTGTGCAGCAGCATCAACAGCAGTCGCAGTCTCAAGAAGCTTCGATGGATAAAGTAAGTACACTGTCATCATTTTTACAGAGTTGTATGAAGCTCTTAAGAAATCAGAACGCTTTAAATGAGTTACAGAAAGTTATTGTTTCTTGCGAGCCTCATCGAAGCTCTGGTAAAGAAAAAACTGTCAATAGAGTTAGAAGAACTGGAAGAGAAATGAGATTGCATGTTCAGATAGGAGAGTATGACATGACAGATATTATTTTAGACCTGGGATCAGAAGTAAATGTCTTAACTAAGTAGACATGGGAACAAATGGGAAAACCTACCCTTGAATGGTCCCCTATATAGTTGAGATTAGCCAATTAGCAGAAGATTGTGCCCCTAGGAAGATTCCCTAGTGTCCCAATAGACATTGATGGAGTTAGTACCTTAGCATATTTTGAAGTCATTGAAATAATTGATGATAGCAACCCCTATCCGGCGTTGCTAGGAATTGAATGTGAAATAGAGAATTATATAGTAATCAACCTCAAAAACAGGCAGATGACTTTTGAAGGAAAAGTCTTGAGAGTCATAGTACCCTTGGACCCTTCTCAAGGAGAAAGGTACACAGAGCGAGTAAGAGATGAAGATCAGGATATTCTAGATCATATCTACAACATCACAGCTAAAGAAGAATACTATGTTAACCCTACTCCTGAAGGTATAATGGACTGGAAGTGTGATAGTTCTTGCATATCTGATTCAGATGAAGGTTTAGAGAATTGGCATAATAGACTTTATGAACTACATGGACATTGATGTGCAAGAATTACCAAGTCTCTCAGATGGCTTGGCTCACAGACAAGAGTCTTACCTATTTTTGATGGCTTGACAGAACCCGAATATTTTATTTTGCAATTTTCAGAGCACATACCAGATTCACAGAAAATGTAGACTCTAGATTCAGTATTTAGAGCCACAGCTGCTAGATGGTGGAATGGTCATAATAAGTATATTTAGAGTTCGAAAGTTTGTCAAAATTTCCTTCACCTGAGATTCATGGATCAACCTCAAGAGGTGCAAAGCAAATTTAATGGTAAGACTAGCCCTCAGGAACATTTGGAGCAATGTTACGAAGCATGAAAGCATGTACCTCATGAAGAATGGGTACACAGGTTTGTGCACACTCTAGAACCTATAGCAAAGAACTGGTATGCGGAGGTGAGCTTCGCCATGGTACTGTAAGTTGGGATAGTCTTGTTGATAGTTTTGTGCTTACATTTTCTATTAATAAGGTTTGTCCTGCTTTAGAAGTAGCTATTATTTTGATCCATACAAAGGTGTTTGATGATAAAGAAGTAGCAGAGCACCAACCTGATTGGAAGGCACAAGAAGCTAATGCAGTAGAATGTTATAACCTCACAATTGATGAGGATGATGACCCATGCAATATTAACATTCCTGAGTCAGAAGGACACTGTGAAGTACATGGACCAGCAGTCGAAGCACCAGAAGTGACTTAGCCCTTGAAGACAAGGCAAGTAAACATTGGGTCAGAAGAAATGCCTAAGTATGCTACTATTGGAGATTATTGGGATGAAGAAATGCTAAGCAAAGTGACCTAACTTCTCCATGAGTATCAAGACCTATTTCTGATGAAGTTGTCCGAAATGAAAGGTATCCTTGGTGATATAGGAGTGATAAAAATCCCTTTGAAACCTGATGCGAAGCCTGTGAAACAGTGCCCTTATAGGATGAACCCTAAGTATAAAGAAAAAGTCAGGATGGAGCTAGATAAGATGCTTGTAGTAGGAATCATTGAGCCATTTGAAGAGTCAGAATGGGTCAGCCCCATGGTGGTACAAGAAAAGAAGACCAAGGGAGAAATCCAAATCTGTGTTGATCTCAAGAAGTTGAATGATGCCTGCTTACATGATCCATTTCCTACTCCCTTTACAGATGAAGTTTTAGACAATGTCGGAGGTGAAGAAGTGTATTCTTTTAATGATGGATTTTCAGATTACCATCAGATCAGAATTGCTCCAGAGGATTGACATAAAACAACCTTTGCTACAGAAATGGGATCTTTTTAGTATACAGTTATGCCTTTTGGACTGAAGAATGCACCTGTTATGTTTTCCAGGGTAGTCATATCTGCATTTAAGGAATTCATTCATAAGTTCTTGGAAGTTTAATTTGATGACTGGACTATCTTTGGTTTATTAAAAGATCATATAGCTAGCTTAAGAATTATGCTGGACAAGTGTAGACAGCACCAGATTTCATTGAACCTGAAGAAGTGTATCTTTTGTGCACCTTTTGGAATTATGCTAGGTCATATTGTATGCAAGCAAGGATTGATGGTGGATCTTGTGAAGATAGCCATCATCCTGAACTTGCCATCTCTGAAGTCTGTTAAGCAACTTCGCACTACGCTTGGTCATACTGGATATTACAGGAAAATTATCAAAGGATATGCTCAGATCACAGCCCCTATGGAGAAGAAGTTGAAGAAGGATATTAAGTTTGAATGGACACCTGAGTGTCAGGAAAGATTTGACATTTTGAAAGAAAAGATGGTAACTGCCCCTATCCTAGTATTCCCTGACTGGAATAAGGAGTTTCATGTTCATGTCGTTGCATCTTGCATTGCGTTAGGTGTAGTATTGGCTGAGTCAGGTGACGGTAATATTGATCACCCTATTGCTTTTGCAAGCAAAAAATTGTCCACAGCAGAAAAGAATTATACTACGACAGAACGCGAAGCTTTAGCTATGGTTTATGCCTTGCAGAATTTTCGACACTATCTATTAGGATCAAATTTCAAGATGTTCATTGACCATTCTGCTTTGAAGTATTTGGTTAACAAGCCTGTGTTAGGTGGAAGGATATTGAGATGGTTATTCTGTTTCAGGATTATGACTTCGAAATCATAGTTAAACTAGGGAGACTTAACCTGGGGCCTGACCACTTGTCGAGGCTCGAGTCAGGAGAAGAGCCCACTAGTTTGGATGACGGTCTTCCTGATGCCCAGTTGTTTTCCATCCAGATGGTTGATGACTATTTCTAGGATATTGTTCAGTACTTGTCTATAGGTTTTCCACCCTCTGAGATGACGACACAGCAGAAGAAGCAACTTGTGGTCAGAGCAGCTGAATTTACCTTGATAGCAGAACAGCTATATAAGATGGGACCAGATGAAATACAGTGCAGATGTGTCCTATAGCACGAAAAGCCATTGATCTTGGCTAAGGCACATTCAGTAGCAGCAGGAGGTCACTATGCAGGAAAAGCTATAGCTCAGAAGATTTTGACAGCAGGATTGTGGTGGCCTACAATTCATAAGGATGCAAGAGAGTATTACCACAGCTGCGATATCTGTCAAAGGACAGGAAAACTATCCAAGACGGATGAGATGCCTTTGGTTCCATAGGTAAATTTAAAATAATTTGACAAATGGGCTATTGATTTTGTGGGACCAATCAATCCCCCTGCAAAGAAATCTGGAGCAAGATACATTATTACAGCGACTGGTTACCTTAATCGTTGGGCCAAAGCTCAACTAGTCAAGAATTGTAGCATTCCTACAGCTACGAAGTTCATCTTCGATAATATATTGTCAAGATTTGGGTGTCCTAGAATTATTATGAGTGATCAAGGATCACATTTCCTAAATAAGACTATTGAAGCATTGACCGAAGAATTTCCAGTATATCATCAGAAGAGTACTTCCTACCATCCTCAGGAAAATGGAACTGTCGAATCCTTTAACATGATCCTTGAGCACGCTCTGATGAAGGTTTGCAATGTTAACAGAAATGATTGGGATCTTAGAGTTCCAGCAGTACTATGGGCTTATAGAACCACTTGCAAGAAGTTGACAGGATATACACCTTTTAGGCTGGTCTATGGACAAGAAGCAGTTATGCCCATGGAGTACATTGTTCCTAGCCTCAGAATATCTGCCTTCACAGAGATGGATGACCCAGCTATGTTGAAAAAAAGGCTGGAAAAGATGCTAGAACTAGAGGAAGACAGATTCATTGTAGGTTTCCAGCAGCAAGTACAAAAATCTAGAGAAAACGCATGGCATGATAGACACATTAAGAAGAAGCAATTCCAGATTGGCGATCTTGTGCTCTTGTACGACAGTAAATTCATGAAGTTTCCAGGTAAATTCAAAACACATTGGAAAGGACCATACATAGTTCACGAAGTTACCGACGGTGGTGCAGTCCAGTTAACTAAATTGAATGGAGAAATTTTACCTTCCATTGTGAATGGAAGTAGATTAAAGAAGTACAGGGACAAGCCTGGACCCCCTAATCAGAAGTAGCAACAAGAAGGAGAGTCTAAGTACCAAGAACAGTTGAAATTGAGTACTAGACTATAATGAAGCTGTTCTCAAAGCTGCAAAGTATTGAAGGTTGTCAAATTTCGAAGGTCGAAGTTCGGTTCGCACTTGGATCAGGATGGGTCGAAGGTCAATATTGTGTCGAAGCTGAAGTTAGCGGTTATGTCGAAGAAGAAAGGTCTGTCGCAGCCTAAAATATGACTGATGGGACAAACTAAATTTGGCGGCGCTGGCACGTGAGCTGCCTTAACTGCTTGTAATGATGAGATTTTGGGAAAATATAGCGCCGTGTGAACAGGATTTACCACCGCTTCGTCAGATTTGGTGTCCTTAATGCACCATGATGGTAGATTTTGTCATGGGATTCTATAAGAAGCCACATAGGCCTATGACTCCTGCATTACACATTTTATTCAGTTACAATTAAGACCATGTTGAATGATCGCGAAGTCCAGGAATTGTTACAAGAGTTCAGGGAGAGAGGTCTGCAGAACCTTATCAGCAATCCACATCCGTCTAAACTCCCCCAGTGCTGCATCCACCTATGCAGAAATGTTCAACCAGGAATAAATGTAAGGCAGAAGTTCTCTCTAAGTGGAATGAAGAAAGGCACAAACCCTCAGGAAAGACTCCGGAGGATCCTGAGATGTAACCCCTTGGCTTAGCAGAATGGAGGCATGCTATTTGTCTTATGCAAAAGTACATTGGCATGCAATCACAAGGGTACCATTTGTTAAGGACCCAAAGTTGTGGATGGTCAAATGTTCGATAGGACATGAACTGGAGGCAGTTCGAGGGATGGAGTTGCTGATAGCTTTTGATTCCCATGACTATCATAAATATTGCGAACGAAGACAGCAGCATAAGGAACATAGGTATTCTGCTAAGGATGAAAGGATGAAGGACCAAGAAAGCTGTGGTCGTGGTAGAAGTAGTAGAAGGGATGATGATGATGACATGCATATAAGGGAGCACGAGGGCAGGAAAATTAAAGATGATGGTTATAGAGATGCGGATGGTTGTAGAACTTGACAAAGTGCAAAATGAGCTAGTAGAGAAGGAGCAAGCAGCCGACAGCAGTTTACTATCTTCGCCAACAAGATTCTCCCAAGCAGTAGAGTGTCCTGGGATGGGACACTGGTGAGTCTTCGGGGCCTGTTGGGGCACGTGCCTTAACGGTCACTAATTTTGGCAACTCCACATTTTTTGTGGAATCTTGTAAGCGGAGTTGCGACTCAAAATAGTCTTAGGGGTGTCGGGGTTGAGTCAAAGCCCTCTTTTTTGTAATTGTCCATAATTTTCGGGTGTAAGCCCATGATTTTGTAATAGTGCACTTGTATAAATGGAAACTGATGTAAAGATGTCAAGATCATCTAATGAAATGAGGATCATATGATGCAAAGAAGTTAGATCTATGTTTGGTTTTAAGGTCAAGTCACAGCTGTGTGCGTGGACGACCTCTGCAGCTGTGAGCGCAGAGGGTTTTTGTAAGAAAGGAACTATAGCTAAGTGCGCAGCTTAGAGATTGTAAGAAAGGAACTGCAGCTGAGTGTGCAGTTAGAATTGAAGGATGGATCTGCTGCTAAGTGCATAGATCAGAACTATTGTTTTGTAAGACGTGGAATAAAAGCGCAGTTTTGTGGACGTAGCCCCTACACTGGAAGTGAACCATGTTATATCTTGTGTTGTGGTTCTTTTGTGTGATTTTTGATATGTTTTGATGCTTTTGATAAGTAGGTGAATGCTAAAGTAAGATAACTGTTAAATATTAACTTCGTTGTGAATTCCCAATAAGGGTTAAGCAAGAAAAGTCTTTTATCTAACTGCGAAGCTAATTAAGCGAATATCGAAGCTCTATTTGGTAGAAATATTTGTTGTCAAGGCTAAAGGTAAAGTAATATCCCTCTTTTGATTACAGAAAACTGATTCTATGGCACCCCATAGTTGTTTCGGGTGAGACTGAAACCTGTTCCCAGGTTGTTGCCGAAAGGGCCAACACTGTGGGTCTTTTTGTTGATGCGAAGTTAATGGTATATAACCCGAGTCTGCCCTATAGCCCAACAAATTGGTTCCGTTTCCTGTTGAACTCAGTATCTGCTTGAAGAGAGATCTACGTCGGACCTGAAGGGCTATGTTTTGGAGGCCCTCAGTAAAAGAAATCGATGATTGGGTTGAAGCTACCTATCAGAAATTTGCGGAACAAGAAAATAAGGATCCTCATCGTAGCTCAGACAAATTCTTGCAAAGGTACGTTTTTACTGATATTCAGGAAATTTTCTTTGGTAGTATCCACATAGAATTGCACCAGTGGTTATCCAGGTTGACAGAAAGAAAGACCAACTTCAAGGAAGATCAGTTTCCTGACTGGACCCCCACAAGAATTAACATATTGAAAAGAGTGAATAACGTGATATCACGAGCTGTTGATTTCTGGACAACGCGAACCCTTGAAGCATTTGTGACAGAATTTGCCATCGACACAAGTACCTCTTTTAGCAAAGCTGAAAGGTAGTTCTTCGAAGGACAGAGGGGTAAGTACCTAAATTCATTTAGTCTGCAAATTAAAATGCTCTTGGCTACGAAGGGCATATTGCTTATAGAATCAGATTGCTAGATTTATTTTTACTAACCTATGTTTGGAAGTGAAAGTAACTTCGATGAGCAAAGTTGTTTGCTGTGAAGCGGTAAAAGATACAAGAGAAACCTAGAATCCTATACCCTAGGCCAGAATACCGAGTATACGCCAGAAGACCCTGAATGTGAAGAAAACCCTTTTGTTAGAAACCCCCCTATAACTCCGCAACAAAGATTTGTTACCCCTGAGAACCCGTCGCAGTCCAGAAGTAACCCTAGCCCGAGTATTCCTGTCACAGGTCAGTCTACTCTAGTAAGTTCTCCCCCCCCTCATTCCACTATGGCCCATATGACTGATGATATTAAGCTCCCAGTCTTCAAAGGAACTGGATCAGAGGATCCAGAACAGTTTTGGTTTTTATGCGAAGCTGTGTGGACTGCGAAGAACATTATGGATCAATATATAAGAAGAGCGCAGCTGGTCACTTCTTTTAGAGACGGAGCTTTGACTTGGTTTATGAAATTTTCCAATACTCAGAACCATGTCTTGGCTGATATTAAAGCAGCGATGATCAAAGAGTTCAAGAAGCCTAAATCAGAGTCATAGTGTATAACTGAATTGAAAGAGATTCAACAGAGGTGAGGTGAATTAGTTTGGGACTTTGATCAGAGGTTCAAAGTTCTGCTAGATCAAGTTAGTTTCACTATTGGACCAGCGCAGCATAAAGAATGGTTCATTGCAGCCTTATTACCTCATATCACAACGTCACTCATGGAACATAAGGTTGCAGATCAGCAAGAGGATTTGGAGATTGCCATGAAACTGGAGACAGCTCCTCTCGAAGATAATTCTGGCATAGCTCAAATACAAGCGCAGTTAGCAGAAATGGATTTGGGGTTGCGCGACATTGAAAAAGGGAAATCTATTTGTGAAGAGGTGTGGTGTACATGATATAGGATAGAATTTCATGACAAGGAACAATGTCCCGTGCTAAGGAATTACCTGAATAATGGTGTGCCAAACCCATTTAACCCTAGTGTTCTATATTGTGAGATGTGTAGAACAACTGGCTAGCATCGACCTGCAGACTGCTATTTGCTACAAAGATATGTGCAAGTACCTAAGAATCCCTATTGCAAGTTCTATAAGTCAGTTGGACACAACGAAGAGGAATGTCGCAGCTTTGGCCTTATGAGAGAGCGAACATATGATGCTTATAGGGTACAAAACGATGCACAAGGAAATGATGGATATGGCTACCGTGGTAGTACAATAGGTCGAGGTACTTTTGGAGGTCATGGTCATGGTGGTATGCCTGGAGGAGGTCGAGGCCAAGTTGTGTGCTATAACTGTAATCAGGTAGGGCATCTAGCTAGAGACTGTCGGAACCCAACTATGACATGTCGATATTGCAGAGTAGTAGATCATGTCATTGACCAATGCCCATAGCTAATAGCCAAGATACAAGAAATAAATAACACTCCTCCTCAGAATATTCAGATGATTACTGTAGAGCGAAGGATTGCCCCAGCCATTAACATTGTTACAAGGAGTGGAGCTATGACGCAAGTGCAGAATAAGGAAAAACAGCCTGATGAGGCTTGGGTTCTTAGACCCCAGATAAAGTTCCAACCTTCGATGTGGGAAGAGAAAAAGAAACATTTATGGAATCCAAAAAAGACTTTGTTGATCCGAGGACAGCAGTAGCACCTGCACAGCAGCATAAACAGCAGTCGCAGTCTCAAGAAGCTTCAACGGATAAAGTAAGTACACTGTCGTCATTTTTATAGAGTTGTATGAAGCTCTTAAGAAATCAGAATGCTTTAAATGAGTTATAGAAAGTTATTGCTTCTTGCGAGCCTCATTGAAGCTCTTGTAAAGAAAAAACTGTCAATAGAGTTAGAAGAACTGGAAGAGAAATGAGATTGCATGCTCAGATAGGAGAGTATGACATGACAGATATTATTTTAGACCTGGGATCAGAAGTAAATTTCTTAACTAAGAAGACATGGGAACAAATGGGAAAACCTACCCTTGAATGGTCCCTTATACAGTTGAGATTAGCCAATTAGCAGAATATTGTGCCCCTAGGAAGATTCCCTAGTGTCCTAGTAGACATTGATGGAGTTAGTACCTTAGTGGATTTTGAAGTCATTGAAATAATTGATGATAGCAACCCCTATCTAGCGTTGCTAGGAATTGAATGGGCAATAGAGAATTCTTCAGTAATCAACCTTAAAAACAGGCAGATGACTTTTGAAGGAAAAGGCTTGAGAGTCATAGTACCCTTGGACCCTTCTCAAGGAGAAAGGTACACAGATCCAGTCAGAGATGAAGATCAGGATATTCTGGATCATATCTACAACATCACAGCTAAAGAAGAAGACTATGTTAACGCTACTCTTGAAGGTATAATGGACTGGAAGTGTGATAGTTCTTGCATGAATGATTCAGATGAAGGTTTAGAGAATTGGCAGAATAGACTTTATGAACTACATGGACATCGATGTGCAAGAATTACCAAGTCTCTCAGATGGCTTGGCTCATAGACAAGAGTCTTACCTATTTTTGATGGCTTGACAAAACCTGAAAATTTTATTTTGCAATTTTCAGAGAAGGTACCAGATTCACAGAAAATGCAGACTCTAGATTTAGTATTTAGAGCCACAGCTACTAGATGGTGGAATGGTCATAAGAAGTATATTCAGAGTTGAGAAGTTTTTCAAAATTTCCTTCGCCTGAGATTCATGGATCAACCTCAGGAGGTGTGAAGCATATTTAATGGTAAGATTATCCCTCAGGAACATTTGGAGCAATGTTACAAAGCATGGAAGCATGTACCTCGTGAAGAATGGGTACATAGGTTTGTGCACACTCTGGAACTTGTAGCAAAGAACTGGTATGCGGAGGTGAGCTTCGCCATGGTACTGTAAGTTGGGATAGTCTTTTTGATAGTTTTGTGCTTACATTTTCTATTAATGAGGTTTGTCCTGCTTTAGACGCAACTATTAGGTTGATCCATACAAAGGTGTATGATGATAAAGAAGTAGCAGAGCACCAAATTGATTGGAAGGCACAAGAAGCTAATGCAGTAGAATGTTATAACCTTGCAACTGACGAGGATGATGACCCACACAATATTAACATTCCTGAGTCAGAACGACACTGTGAAGTGCATGGACCAGCAGTCGAAGCACCAGAAGTGACTCAGCCCTTGAAGACAAGGCAAGTAAACATTGGGTCAGAAGAAATGCCTAAGTATGCTACTATTGGAGATTATTGGGATGAAGAAATGCTAAGCAAAGTGACCCAACTTCTCGATGAGTATCAGGACCTATTTCTGACAAAGTTCTCCGAAATGAAAGGTATCCTTGGTGATATAGGAGTGATAAAAATCCCTTTGAAACCTGATACGAATCCTGTGAAATAGCGCCCTTATAGGCTGAACCCTAAGTATAAATAAAAAGTCAGGGTGGAGCTAGATAAGATGCTCACAGCAAGAATCATTGAGCCTGTCGAAGAGTTAGAATGGGTCATCCCCATGGTGGTAAAAGAAAAGAATACCAAGGGAGAAATCCAAATCTGTGTTGATCTCAGGAAACTGAATGATGCCTGCTTACATGATCCGTTTCCTACTCCCTTTACAGATGAAGTTTTAGACAATGTCGGAGGTCAAGAAGTGTATTCTTTTACTGATGGATTTTTAGGTTACCATCAGATCAGAATTGCTCCAGAGGATCAACATAAAACAACCTTCGCTACAGAAATGGGATCTTTTCAGTATACAGTTATTCCTTTTGGACTGAAGAATGCACCTGCTATGTTTTCTAGGGTAGTCATATCTGCATTTAAGGAATTCATTCATAAGTTCTTGGAAGTTTACTTTGATGACTGGACTATCTTTGGTTTATTAAAAGATCATATAGCTAGCTTAAGACTTATGTTGGACAAGTGTAGACAACGCCATATTTCATTGAACCTGAAGAAGTGTATCTTTTGTGCACCTTTTGGAATTCTGCTAGGTCATATTGTATGCAAGCAAGGGTTGATGGTGGATCCTGCGAAGATAGCCATCATCGTGAACTTGCCATCTCCGAAGTATGTTAAGCAACTTTGCACTACGCTTGGTCATACTGGATATTACAGTAAATTTATCAAAGGATATGCTCAGATCACAGCCCCTATGGAGAAGAAGTTGAAGAAGGATATTAAGTTTGAATGGACACCTGAGTGTTAGAAAAGTTTTTACATTTTGAAAGAAAAGATGGTAACCACCCCTATCCTAGTATTCCTTGACTGGAATAAGGAGTTTCATGTTCATGTCGATGCATCTTGCATTTCTTTAGGTGTAGTATTGGCTCATTCAGGTGACGGTAATATTGATCACCCTATTGCTTTTGCAAGCAAAAAATTGTCCACATCAGAAAACAATTATACTACAACAGAACATGAAGGTCTAGTTATGGTTTATCTCTTGCAGAAGTTTCGACACTATCTGTTAGGATCGCATTTCAAGATGTTTACTGACCATTCTGCTTTGAAGTATTTGGTTAACAAGCCTGTGTTAGGTGGAAGGATATGCAGATGGCTGATTCTATTTCAGGAGTATGACTTCAAAATAATAGTTAAACCAGGGAGACTTAACCTAGGCCTTGACCACTTGTCGAGGCTCGAGTTAGGAGAAGAGCCCACTAGTTTGGATGAAGGTCTTCTTGATGCCCAGTTGTTTTCCATCCAGATGGTTGAGGACTATATCCAGAATATTGTTCAGTACTTGTCTACAGATTTTCCACCCTCTAAGATGACGACACAACAAAAGAAGCAGCTAGTGGTCAGAGCAGTTGAATTTACCTTGATAGCAGGACAACTATATAAGATGGGACCAGATGAAATACTATGCAGATGTGTCCTAGAGCATGAAAATCCATTGATCTTGGGTGAGGCACATTCAGGAGAAAGAGGAGGTCACTATGCAGGAAAAGCTACAGCTCAGAAGATTCTGACAGCAGGATTGTGGTGGCCTACAATTCATAAGGATGCAAGAGAGTATTGCCATAGCTGCGAATTCTCTCAAAGGACAGGCAAACCATCCAGGAGGGATGAGATGCCTTTGGTTCCACAGGTAACTTTACAAGCATTTGACAAATGGGCTATTGATTTTGTGGGACCAATCAATCCCCCTACAAAGAAATCTGGAGCAAGATACATTATTACAGCGACCGATTACCTTACTCGTTGGGCCGAAGCTCAACCAGTCAAGAATTATAGCGCTGCTACAGCTGTGAAGTTCATCATCGATAATATCTTGTCAAGATTTGGGTGTCCTAGAATTCTTATGAGTGATCAAGGATCACATTTCCTAAATAAGACTATTGAAGCATTGACCAAAGAATTTCAAGTATATCATCAGAAGAGTACTGCCTACCATCCTCAGGAAAATGGAACTGTTGAAGCCTTTAAGAAGATCCTTGAGCACGCTCTGATGAAGGTTTACAATGTTAACAGAAATGATTGGGATCTTAGAGTTCTAGCAGTACTATGGGCTTATAGAACCACTTGCAATAAGTTGATAGGGCATACACCTTTTAGGCTGGTCTATGGACAAGAAGCAGTTATTCCCATGGAGTACATTGTTCCTAGACTCAGAATATCTACCTTCATAGAGATGGATGACCCAACTATGTTGAAAGAAAGGCTAGCAAAGATGCTAGAACTAGAGCAAGACAGATTCATTGCAGGTTTCCAGCAGCAAGTACAGAAAGCTAGAGAAAAAGCATGGCATGATAGACACATTAAGAAGTAGCAATTCCAGATTGGTGATCTTGTGCTCTTGTACGACTGTAAATTCATGAAGTTCCTAGGTAAATTCAAAACACATTGGGAAGGACCATACATAGTTCAGGAAGTTACCGACGGTGGTGCAGTCCAGTTAGCTAATTTGAATGGAGAAATTTTACCTTCCATGGTGAATGGAAATAGATTAAAGAAGTACAGTGACAAGCTTGGACCCCCTAATCAGAAGTAACAACAAGAAGGAGAATCTAAGTACCAAGATTAGTTGAAATCGGGTACTAGACTATAATGAAGATGTTCTCAAAGCTACAAAGTATTGAAGGCTGTTAAAGTTCGAAGGTCGAAGTTCGGTTGGCACATGGATCAGGATGGGTCGAAGGTCAATATTGTGTCGAAGCTGAAGTTGGAGGTTATGTCGAAGAAGAAAGGTCTGTCGCAGGCTAAAATATGACTGATGGGACAAACTAGATTTGGTAGCGCTGGCATGTGAGATGCCTTAACTACTTGTAATGATGAGATTTTGGGAAAATCTAGTGCCGTGTGAACAGGATTTACTGCTACTCCATCAGATTTGGTGTCCTTAATGCACCATGATGGCAGATTTTGTTGTGGGATTCTATAAGAAGCCACACAGGCCTGCGACTCCTGCATTACGCATTTTCTTGAGTTACAGTTAAGACCATGTCGAATGATCGCGAAGTCCGGGAATTGTTACGAGAGTTCAGGGAGAGAGGTCTGCAGAACCTTATCAGCAATCCACATGCATGTAAACTCCCCGAGTGTTGCATCTACCTATGCAGACATGTTCAACCAGGAAGAAATTTAAGGCAGAAGTTTGCTCTAAGTGGAACGAAGAAAGGCACAAACCCTTAGGAAAGACTCTGGAGGATCCCGAGATGTACCCCCCTGGCTCAGCAGAATGGAGGCATGATGTTTGTCTTATGTAAAAGTACATTGGCATGTAATCATAGGGGTACCATCTGTTAAGGACCCAAAGTTGTGGATGGTAAAATGTTCGATAGGACATGAACGAGAGGGAGTTTGAGGGATGGAGTCGCTGATAGATTTTGATTCCCATGACCATCATAAATATTGCGAAGGAAGACATCAGCATAAGGAACATAGGTAGTCTGCTAAGGATGAAAGGATGAAGGATCAAGAAAGCTATGGCCGTGGTAGAAGTAGTAGAAGGGATGACTATGATGACAAGAATATAAGGGAGCATGAGGATAGGAAAATTAAAGATGATGGTTACAGAGATGCAGACGGATGTAGAACTCAACAAAGTGCAAAAGGAGCTAGTAGAGAAGGAGAAAGCATCCGACAACAGTTTACTATCTTCGCCAACAACATTCTCCCACCAGACAAGCAGCAGAGTGTCCCAGGACGGGACATTGATGAGTCTTAGGGGCCTGTTGGGGTGCGCACCTTAACGGTCACTAATTTTGGTAACTCTACGGTTTTTGTGGAAGCTTATAAGTGGATTTGTGACTCAAAATAGTCTTAGGGGTGTCGGGGTTGAGTCAAAGCCCTCTTTTTTGTAATTGTCCATAATTTTTGGGTGTAAGCCCATGATTTTGTAATAGTGCACTTGTATAAATAGGCACTCATGTAAAGATGTCAAGATCATCTAATGAAATGAGGATCATATGATGTGAAGAAGTTAGATCTATTTTTGGTTTTAAGGTCAAGTCACAGCTATGTGCGTGGACGACCTCTGCAGCTGTGTGCACAGAGGGTTTTTGTAAGAAAGGAATTGCAGCTGAGTGTGCAGCTTAGAGATTGTAAGAAAGGAACTGCAGCTGAGTGCGCAGTTAGACTTGAAGGATGGATCTACTACTAAGTGAGCAGATCAGAACTGTTGTTTTGTAAGACGTGGAATAAAAGCGCAGTTTTGTTGACGTAGCCCCTACACTTGGGGTGAACCACGTTATATCTTGTGTTGTGGTTCTTTTGTGTGATTTCTGCTATGTTTTGATGCTTTTGATAAGTAGGTGAATGCTAAAGTAAGATAACTATTAAATATTAACTTCGCTGTGAATTCCCAGTAAGGGTTAAGCAAGAAAAGTCTTTTATCTAACTGCGAAGCTAATTAAGTGAATATCGACGCTCTATTTGGTATAAATATTTGTTGTTAAGGCTAAAGGTACAGTAATATCCCTCTTTTGCTTGCAGAAACTTGATTCTGCGGCACCCCATAGCTGTTTCGGGTGAGACTACAACCTGTTCGCAGGTTGTTTCCGAAAGGGCCAACAATGTGGGTCTTTTTGTTGGTGCGAAGTTAATGGTATAAAACTCGGGTATTCCCTATAGCCCAACATATTATTTCCTTTTTTCTTGGATCCTTTGTCATTTTTTAAAGAAGGAGTTGACTGAGAGGGTTTAGGACCCTTTTTGTTTGGCTTATTATTGCGAAAATTCTGTTTCTTGGGAGGCTTGGACTTTTCTTTCTGTTGGGACAATAAGGATTTCCCAAATGTATCTGCATTGTTAATTTTTCCAAGATGAATGAGCTTATCTTGATCTCTAATTAAGGAATCACAAAAGGATTTAAGACTAGGCTCTTGATATCTAGCTGCAGTCAAAGATTCTTTCATGGAGTATAATGTAAATACAAAAACAGAATATGTAGGTCCAAGTTTGGAAAGAATATGATAAATACATTGTTTGTCTTCTTTCTTAATCTTGCATTCTGCACATAATAGTCTAAGAGTTTTATACTTAGATAAATAGTATTGAATGCATGAAAAATCATTTGGATTCAAGGAAATCAACTCATTCTCAAGTTGATGACCTCGAATTTCATTGTGTTTACCAAACACAGGTTCCAACTTTTCCCAAGCTTTATCAGGTTCATCAATTTCAGATATGTGGAAACACAAATCAATAGAGATTGAAATCACAATAAATCCACGAGCTTCATCATATCTATTTTCCCATTTAATTTTCTTATCATGATCAATGGGTTCTATTTATTTCCCTAAGGTTATCCTGAAAAGTCCCCTACTTTGTAGAACAGCTTCCATACAAGATTTTCATGAGAAATATTTGGAACTTGTAAGTATAATATCACAAGGGGAGGCCATACTATAAACTAATGGCTAAAAGAATAGAAACTAACTATCTTGATGAAAAGAGCTCGAAAAATATGCGGTTTAAAAAAAATGGCATTGAAAACTGATTCTGAATGATGAAGTTATGCTTGATCAAATAAAATGTTGAAGATGTCCCCAATAGTGACGTGGCAGATATTAACTTGACCAACCAAAAAAAAAGAAGCCCCCTCTTCCCAAGATCAACCTTTGACAATCACTTTTACAATAAAGTTGCTTTGAATTGAATCACTTTTGTAGAATAAGTGATATTCACTTTTACAATAATGTGACTTTTAAATAGTGCAGCAATAAATTAAAGACTTAAGTGACTCACTTTTTATTTTATTTTATTTATGTGAGATACACTTTTACAATAAAGTAACTTGAAAATAGAAATTGCATGCACTAAAAAGTAGCTTGATAAGACTTGAACTCAAGACTTATCAAGGAGCAAAGCATCTTTGGACCAAGTGAGCTAAGTTTAAAAGGTACATAAAATTATGGAAAGAGGAAGGGGGCCTTTTTTTTTGTAATACTCTTCTCTCTCATTCTCCATGCTTTCCTTTTTCTCCTGCAAATCACAAAAAAAAATGAAAAACAAAAACAAAATTTTTTTTTTTTCCACCCAATGGGTTTAGATCTTGGCTAGCTTACCCTGAAAGTCTACGTTTTCAAGTTTTCTCATTGTTTCTTATTTGCCGTGATTGCACAAGGTGCACGGTAAAGAGCATACATAGCTGAGAAGACAAGAAAAAAAACTTTCCCTCACTGTTTCTGATTCATCGCGATTGCGGAAGGTGCATGGCAAAGAGAATACGCAGCCAAGGAATTCAATAGTCCGAGACTAAAACAAAAAATATCTAATAATAAGATTGATAAAATATGAGAGATTTAAAAAAAAAATCTGTCACTGTAACTTTATACCTTCAGATTTGTCGAAATGGGTGTTTCTGGAACAAACAGAAATGGTTTTCGGTGAAAAAAAAATTATTTCCAAATGGAAACGACACTCCGGACGCAATGGAGCAGCTCCCACAAGCCAAAAATGTATAGAACATCCAAAACCATAAACTATTTCAAATTTTCAGCAACACCAGTTCCAGATCTTGATCAAAACCGAAAGCGACTCTTCATAAAAGCTCTGATACCATTTTATGGTACATAGGGTACTCCCAAAGGACTAAACACCAAGAGAAACCACCTTACACAAATGAATCATAGATCAATACACCAATGTTTGTCACGTGGCTAAATCCCTCGAGAGGAAAACAGTTCACGGCCCCAACCAAATAGCTACTTGGAGCAATTTATTATGCAAAAGAAAGAAAGTTACATGAGCGTCTCATAATCGATCAACTAGCAAAGGACCCTCTATGCTCTTTAAATAGAGATCATAGACCAATCGGGTGTTAAGCCACAGATCAATGGTAGGTATGATCTAGGAGAAGTTGAATCGTCGGATCACTCTATGTCTAGAACATATCGTGACCGTTGTATTAGAATATTTACAAATGCATACTAATGCATACTAAAGAAACACACTTTTACCTAACGGATATATTACACAAGTTGATCTTAACTAACTCCTAAGTGTCTAAATATCCTAACATAATGTGTGAGGTCAGAGGGGTCATACGATGGCCGAAATACATTATAAGTCCATCCTAGAAGTGGAGTGAGGAAGAATCCCCAATGGAAGACCAGCCACCAAATCAGCATAGTACAATGATACAACTCTGCACATAACTGCAAATACATATAACAGTCCCGGATACATAAGAGTACAATGGCCATGAATAGGCATGATACAAAATATCATATAAGTGGTCATCGCCACGTACAATATACATATATCAGAATCTCCATGATGAAGAGATACAAAGGATCATGATCTCGATAATGGCTGAAGATATACAATGGATCAAGATCTCCATAATAGATGGAAATGTCTGACATATACTGGAAGCAAGTCACGAGAGCTGAAATCTCATGAACACTGGCATTTTCAAGGAGGTAGCATATAAGAGATGCCACCAATCTGGAAGGTCTTCTACACAAACTGCTATGAGTACAAGCATTACTATGTGAATAGAGGTGTCGAGGTCGAACATATTAGTCCATCGTCTGATTATTGGTCATTGATGTATACCGTTAATAGACACGAGATCACCCACCGATAATGATAATGGGAATCAAGGTGCTAGAGCGCAAACTAATAAGTGTGAATAGATGTGTTAAGGTTGAACGCTTGAGATGATCTTTCGATCAGGGGAAATTAATGTATTCCCAAAAAATGTCGATGGCGAGAGAACCTGCCACTGATGACTGCAAGTCTCAAGGCACTCAAAAATGACTCTAGATTCCAATCCTATAATAAATGATCTGAAGTCGATGGGATGAAATACACTGGAAGGAGGGCATTAAGGCACCCCCCATCATCCAACATGAGGTACTCAGCAAAGCTGTATAATGTGGAAGGACTCGATCATAAGGTGCATGAACTAGTAACTGTACCGGGAATGGCTAACATGCAAAGTCAAGATAACTGAGGAATGGTCGACTCAGGTTTCAACTTCCTTTGAACAAGAGCATAACAGTGAATGGTGACTAATTAAAGGCAGCATAGACTCAATATACAAAACTGGGACATCTCTGCGACATAGGAGGCATCGACAGAGGCTCCATGGGGACTGGAAGCTTAACCAGTCGGTGGAGATAAAATTAGATAAACGAGTACAACTCCTAAAGTCAAAATATAAACCCAACCAACGGATGTGATATAAAGTGCTCTGTTCAAAGGAGACACGACTCAACAACTGCCAAAAGATAACATCTTTCCTTGTCCGGATTTTTTGTTTTTTGGGACTTTTTTAAATATTTAAAAAGCTTGAAAAAGAATAAAACTGCTTTATAGTTACAGACTAGAAGGGGACTAGTGTCATAATGGGAAAACAAACTAATTCCAAGCAGTGGAACATACATATGCTCAATGCAAGGATCCATGTGTAGGATAGCGACACTCAGGGGAAATTCCCCTCTGGGTAAAAATAGGGAATCAAGTTGCAAAGGATATATAAAATGGTGCTGCATGGCTAGACATGAGACAAGCTTGGGCTATATGGCTGAAAATCAATGTCAGGGAAGTTGGGGTAAGGCTCAATAAGGCAGGAAAATCTCATGATAATGCAATTACAACTTGACATAAGGGAGTCCTGAGGGAAATAGGGCAACAAAACATCAAGAGGAGTATGAGGCTCTTGTGAAATGTCATGGCAATACTATATAACGGACTCCCACACCCTAAGGGACAAAATGTCGGCATGGGCACCAAATGAAAATAAGGTGCTAACTAGGGTACCCATGTAAGGTCAAGCTCTACCACTCATATCATGCCACTTCTAAAACATCAAGAAGGTTCTGTGACATAATAGAATGGGTTTGTACCTAAGGCTATAATGAAATGATCATAAGGTCATGAAAAATGCAAGTGGATGTGAAATCCTAACCTATATGCTAGTTTAGACATGATACCTATGATCAGCACGAACATGTCAATCCAACGGCCGAAACAATGCTCAAAAAGGTCTCCTACATCATAAATTAGTCCAAAAACGGTCCAAAAGGATTAGAAACGGTCCAAACTATAGAAAAGGGGGTAAAAAATTGAAAAATTTGAAAAATTTCTATAAATAGTAAAAACTTCAAATCATTATAAAACATTTTAAATTTTTACCCATTTGAGCTCAGAACTTCAACAGCGATTTCCAGGAGATCCAGCCAGAGGAATCCACTACTATTTTTTCTAGGTACTTACCCATGCTCTACTCTTTCATCTTGATGCAAATTTTTTCAAATTCCATGGTGTATTTAGGATTTTAGGCCAGTCTAAGAGGCGCGCCACGGCCCACACATAAATCGAGGGTTTTTTCATGTATAGGGCTATATATACGCAAAAAAATCCCTCAAAGTCACGTGGCTATTTAGAAAACAGTTGCGTATGCGGCCACACTCAATGATTTTTAAGTGTTCTAATGGATCAAACTCAAATTTTATGTGCAGGATGGTCCTAGAATGGAGAGAATGTGAACATGGTGATGTAGAAGAGGCAATAAGGGCAGATCTAATGGCTCAACAAGCCTGAAGTGCATGCGGGATTTACAAATTTTGGTGCCTTGGTGGCTTAAGAGCCAAACCAAGACTATTGTAGATGTTAGTGGACTACTGAGATCCAGACTAAGAGTCATTCCAGATAGACGGGATGTCCCTCACCATAGAAGTGGAGGACATATATTTTATTACTAGACTTTCCTGACGGGGGGAAGTGGTGAACCTACGCTCTCATGGGCCTGGAGGTGGCCTGATTATAGATGAGTACATTGTAGTGTACTGCTATCTGGACATGGAGAAGGTGGGGAGTCAGATCCCAACTAACTCCATACAGGTGCTAGGCCTAAAGGCCATCCTACTGACACTGGGTAGGATAGCAGGCTTAGCTTCACTCCACCAGGCCTCGCGGCCTCTGATGTTCTATGCAGTGGAGTGCATGAGACCCACTATGTATGATTGGAGCACTGCGCTACTGGGCAACATGAAACACTAGCTTAGTGAGTGCAAGATGGGCAGAGTGTGAAACTTCAGTTTCAACAGCATACTGAGCACATTTTTCTTTGAGTGTGTTCTGGGATTGAGCCCTAGAGTTGACGTTCCTCTACACGGGGTTCGAGATCTGGCCCAACGGTGTTGGGCAGATGCGATGCGCAGACTGGGTGGAGGTAAGGTGTCCAACCTCTATCCAAATGATTTCTTTCCATGGTGGCGACAACAGATAGTTTCCATCGATGACTACCCCTATGAGGGGATAGATTTCCGGGGAGACCTAGACATGTCGCTACCACCAGGATCGGCATACGATGACATTGGTAACAAATATCAACCCTATTTTAAAATTTTTTGAGTTATTTAATTTTTTTTGTGATTTTTGATTATGTGGAATCAAAAGACATGTTTTTGGGTGACAATACATAGTGACATCTACCATATGCATGTAGATGTGCAACCATGGTGGCATGAAGGCTTCCCTTGTCATAGACGGAGGGGAAGAGGAGATGATATCATGGGTATGGATGCGGAGCGGATGCTCCAAATAATTCATACCAACTTCGTGAGACTGACACACAGAGTACCCATGGCACAAGTCGAGGACTTGCCTGAGGCCATGCAGTGCTAGGTGGTGGGTGTACCACGAGCATGGGTGTGGCTATTTTAATGGATAGCTAGAGCCGTAGTGATATTCCATGATCACAACCCCCCTCCTCCTCCACAGGCTTAGATACCTGGGAGTGATACATTTTGTACTACAGTGTATTTATCTTTTGGTGGCTCAAGAGCCCCATTTTTGTATTATAACACTATGTATTACTAGATTTTGGATGTTTATAAAAAAATTTATGATGATCGATTTATTTATTTATATGTGTAAAAATTTATGTTTTTGATGAGCTTACTGTGTATGAAACAAATGCCAATCTAACACGTAGTTAGCATATGAGTCAGCAACTTGATTATTAATTCTTGGAACATGTATGTATGTTATATTGTCAAATTGTCGTTCTAATAATCTCACACGTAATAATCTTCTTAATAATGTCAGATATCTAACACTACTAAGTGACACTACTAACTCCTAATCAAGACGTACCTTAAGAGAGAGAATGCCATGTAGAATGGCATCCCATAGAAGCTCAATATCAGCACTATATTCAGTAACATAGTTTGAAGATTGCCGTAAACATATGCCTCCTGAAGAGAATACCTGACTGATAGGAGTATAAACCACCCAAGCAGCAGAGGTTGAGTGTTGAGTGTGACGGTGTTGGTCCTCTGGGTAGACCCAGGTTTACTGTAATGTACCAACAACACCCCTAGCTCACTGGCCCTTTCGGTGACAGACTGCGGAGCGGCCTAAAGTCTCACCCGAAGTGATTCTAATGGGTTGGCCAAAGACTCAAGTGTCTTCGACCAGGTTCTGTAGCATCCTAGGGTCTCACAGCTCTTCTTAGCCAGTGAGGTCTCTCTCAGTGCGCAGTCTCTCTTCCTCACATATTTTGATAGGGGAAGGACTCCTATTGCATCGCAACTACTCTGGTGATGCTCAACTCTCTCTTCCTCGTAGCCTGCGATCTGTGCTATATCACACCACAGCTCCTATGACGGTGTGGTATCGTCTACTGTCAGCGCAACATCCACTATAGTACGGCCTACTGCGACCCTCATGGTCCAAAGGCTATCGCACTAGGTGGAATGACTTGGCTAACTTTCAACAAGGTATTAAACACTCTGGCATGAACTTCCACAGTTCAATCCTATATTCCTCAACTATACTTAACTGTTCAAATAAGTATACTTGAAACACTCTAACAGAATGACTTATTACTATGTGAATCAGGTACTAATAAACTCATGTGCAGACGCTTGATACATGTAAATCCCTCTTTAACCTTTTATAATGCTGTAACTGAGTGAGACCTACAAATATTTACTAACTGATATACAACAATCATGTAACAGATAACAGATATCAACTGAGTAAAGCACAATCACATGAAATAATCACATAACACACTGGTTTTACGTGGTTCACTTCCAGGGTAGAAGCTACGTCCACAGAACTGTGTTTATTATATCTTGAGAGAGTACATAGTTCTGCTGCAACCTGATGTGCAGCTAGAGATCTTCTGGGTAGTTCTGCACTCTCTACTGGGAGCCCTTCTCTCCTAGATCTATTCTCTTCCTCTATATTTCCTTCTTCCAATATTCTCTCTCTCTCTCTCTGTGTCAATCCCTGTGGATTTTTCATACAAGCTCTATGAGCCAGCTACTGGTTACAGTAAGATACTACAGACTGAATACGGAACCAGAGATCAACTCTATTACAATACAAGGTAACTGTGAGCTAACAGACTACTCGCTATAGGTTATCTAACTGGCTAACCTTTTACAATATAGTTTACATCTGACTCGCTAACCTTTTACAATACAAAATACATCCCTTTATAGGTGGCCCAAAGGTCTCGCCATTACAACACTGTGGGCCTGTCCCAACAGTAACCCAAAACCCTAACTAGTGACAGTTGGTCTATCTGTACTCGATCTGCCGCTTTTCATCACACCACAGCTCTCTGCAGTCTTCCATGCTTCCCAGCGCTAACCATGGGTACTGGGTGCCGCTTCCCTTTCTGTCCTTTGCCGTCAATTCCTTGGCCTCATTGCCATTTTTCCTTTATGAGGGTAGCGGATCCCTCCTGTCTTCCTCCGCTGCCTTGAATGCAGTGGATGAGCTCTCTCTTCACGGCCGCTACCTTGACTGCAGTGGGTGAGCTCTCTCTTCTCAGCCACTTAAGTACTGTCGTCTTCTTTGAATTTTCTGTCCTGATAGTCACAGTTTCCAGCTCTGATTTGCAGCTAGAAACGTGCTATGGCGTCGTATCTTTACCTTATCTCTTATAACTTTGCCAAAACTATCTATCCACCAAAATGGAAGCTTCTCCTGTAGCTGTGGGACCCTAATCCAACAGTCCCCTAACACTTACTTTTGGCTCGTCCTCAAGCCACTAATAGCGGGATTCTCCTGCTGTAGCTTCTCCTTGGCTTCCTGCGAAGTCCGTTTAAATTTGTCTCGAAGCCCTACGACTTCGTTCTGCATTGTTTCTGTAACTTAGTTCGTTGGTCTCTTTGATCTTTCTTTCCCTTTTTGTCATGCTCCCGCTCTTCGTCGCTTGCGAGACCTTTAAGGATCTTGAGGTTTTGAGAAGTCTTCCACAGATATCCTTTCCTCTTTTCTCTGCATTAGAAATTTTATCACAAGGAAAATCTGTATCCTCTAGCCTTCTCAAACATTTCATTCAGTGTGGAGCCTTCTTATGCAAAAGGTATACAAACTAGGAATTTCATTCTGAGAACAAGCCTTTGTCGGCATCTTGAAGTTCTGCTTGTTCAGTTTGTTTTCCCTTTCACTTTTCTTCTCAGCAACTCGCTCCAGGTATTCATGCTGCTTGGGTTCTGCATATTTTCATTCTTGACCTTTGGAACCTCTTGTTCTTCTCTTAGCTGATGAGATAGGTCATCTTCCTTTTCCCGTTGCCTTCTTTTTTCTTTTTTACTTTCTTCCTGGCTAGAGATTTCTTCTCATCATTCTTCTGTTCTGCTTTCTTATCTTCAGTAATCGGCTCGTTTGTCTGCTTCTCTACAGCTAATACTTTGATGACATCTTCTACATCCTGCGCTTGACTCTTCATCCTTGGTAGCTGTCTGGCCTGTGATGAACTTGGTTTCATACTCTTGGGTGGTGTCGCCATAGTGGACATAAGGCCTCCACGCTCGAATCGTCTCACAATTTCTTCTAAAGGTTCTTCCTTGGACAAAACCCACTCGGCGCAATACTTTGGATTGGCAATGGCTGCAAAATAGGGAAATCACAGCACTCTATAACGAAATTAGCTTTGCACAGGGGAAACTCTACAACTTACTCTATAGCTCTTGGATCTTGCAAAAGTAACCGTCCTAAATGAATGATCTCTGCTTTTATGCTGAAGGCTATAATCCCGGACGCAACGGTCATCTAGGCTAGACCCGTTGGTGTTATTAATTACACGGAAGAGACCACACCCGTCATTTAAATCCTCATTAAATGCTAAAATCCAATCAAATTTCCCTCGAACCCTGTGTGCAGGCGCTGGTCTCATCGAATATTTACTAAATCTGGAAAATTTATTATGCTGTTGCCAAATCTACGGTAAGGTATACCGGTTATTTCTTCATTAACTACCTGTTAGAAGGTGAATTGACTAGCCCTCTGTCCTTTTTCAAAACTAGATACGTGGAACGGGGAATCATCGCCTTACCGTGATGTCACACCGCGTCACCTGTGTAAAATAAACTTAACAATTTTTTTTTCTCCTGGAAAAACTCTCCTCATGCGACTGATTTTTACTTTCCATTGTAGACTAACTACCGGTGCGATGCCTCCTTTCAACTACACTGGACATCTGCACTCTCATAACTGTCTGAGTTAAGGCTAGGTCATGGAGTGGCTATCACTGTAAAGCTTAAGCCTACTGCCATTAATAAAAGTGGGAAGAAGCTCCCTGTTCAGTTTACTGAGCTCAACGGCTCCTCCATCTGTAAGTTGCTGAATCTGGTATGGCCCCAACCAATGCGTTTTGAATTTTCCTGGAAACTTCACAAATTTACTGTCATAGAGGAGGACTAGGTCTCCTATTTGAAAAATATTGTTCTTGACATGCCTGTCATGCCAAGCTTTCTCTCGTTCCTTCTGCACTTTCTGATGGAATCCTGTGATGAACTTGTCTTCCTCTAAGGCAAGTAGCTGCGCTAGCCTTTCATTTGTCGTGTATGTGTCTGTCATCTTGATGGTCTGAGCAATTTGTAGACTGGGCATAATAAACTCCATAGGCATAACAACCTCTTGTCCATACACCAAGCTGAAAGGTGTATGTCCTGTAAGTTTCTTGCATGTCGTCCTATAAGCTCATACGACAGCGTTAACCCTTAGGTCCCAATCGTTTCTTTGGCTGTTGCAGATCTTAGTAAGAGCATTTTCTAGAATCTTATTAAAGGCCTCCACTGTACCACTAGCTTGCGGGTGGTAGGGAGTGCTCTTATGGTGCTGATTATGGAATTCCTCTGTCAAGGCCTCAATAGCGTGGTTTAAGAAATGGGTGCCTTGATCACTTATCAAAATTATTGGACATCCAAATATACCGATGATGTTCTCAAAGAGGAACTGTGTAGCTGTAGAAGCATTGCAATTTCTTACTGCTTTAGCCTCCGCCCATCTGGTGAGGTATTCTATTCCTGTGATGATGTATCTCGCACCAGTTCGTTTCCCTGGTGGGTTGATAGGACCCACAAAGTCGATAGCCCATTTTTCAAATGCCCGCAGCGTAATCTGTGGTCGCAGCGGCATTTCATCTCTCCGCGAAGGTTTTCCTACCCTCTGGCAGATATCGCAGTATCTGCAAAATTCTTTAGTATCCTTATGTAAAGTAGGCCACCATAATCCTGCGGTCAGGATTTTCTGCGCAGTCAGCTTTCCTGTGAAATGACCTCCTGCGGTACCGGAATGTGCTTCTCTGATAATGGCCTCTTTCTCATGCCGCATGACGCATCTACGCAGGACTTCATCTGGACCTAACTTGTATAGCTGTCCTGCGAGCAAGGTGAAGTCTGCTGCTTTAACAACCAACTACTTCTTCTGATGCTTAGTAAACTCAACAGGTGCTCATCCTGTAGTGAGAAAGTGAATAATATCAGCATAGTACTCGTCTGCGATCTGAATAAAAAACAATTGCGCATCTGGCAAGTTGTCCTCTAGGTTACTCGGCTCTTCTCCTAATTCTATTCTTGATAGATTATCTGGTCCGGCATTTAATTTCCCTGGTTTGACAATAATTTCAAAATCATACTCCTGAGATAAGAGTAACCATCTGCAGATTCGTCCCCCTAACACTGGCTTATTGACCAAGTACTTCAAAGCGGAATGGTCAGTAAACATCTTGAATGAGGCACCTAGAAGGTAGTGCCTAAATTTCTGTAGAGCATACACCATGGCTAATCCTTCTCTTTCCGTAGTGGTGTAGTTATTTTCTGCGGTGGATAGTTTTCTTCTTGAGTATGCGATAGGATGATCGATACCTCCTTCTCTTGGCTGTGTTAAGACGATCCCCAGTGTGATGCCAAATGCATCCATGTGTACATGAAATGGCTTGGTCCAGTCTAGGAATACTAAGATGGGTGCTGTAACCATCTTCTCTTTAATTGTGTCTAGACTTTTCTGGAATTCATCATTCCATAGGAATTTTACATCTTTCTTTAACAACTTTTCCATAGGTGCTGTGATCTTTGCATAACCTTTGATAAATTTTCTATAGTACCCGGTATGACCAAGTACTGTCCTTAGCTACTTGACTGAGTTGGGTACTGGAAGATTTACAATGATGGAAATATTTGCGGGATCTACCATCAAGCCTTGTCTGCAAACAATGTGACCCAACAAAATACCAAATGGCGCACAAAATATACATTTTTTCAAGTTCAGAAAAATCTGGTACTGTCTACATTTCTCTAACATTAGTCTTAAATCTCCTATGTGCTTATTGATTAATCCGAATACAGTCCAATCGTCAAAATAAACCTCTAATAATTTATGGATGTATTCTTTAAATACAGCAACTACTACTCTAGAAAAGATAGCTGGTGCATTCTTAAGACCAAAGGGCATTACCGTATACTGGAATGAGCCCCATTCTATCGCAAAAGTGGTCTTAGATCGATATTATGGATGGATTCTGATCTGGTGATAGCCCGAAAATCCATCAGTAAAGGAGTAGACCTCCTGTCCTCCCACATTGTCTAACACTTCATCAGTGAAGGGTGTCAGAAATGGATCATGAAGTGATGGATCGTTGAGTTTACGCAAGTCGACACAGATCCTGATGTCTCCCTTGGTTTTCTTTTCTTGCATGACCATGGGACTCACCCATTCGCTCTCTTATACGGGCTCAATGATGCCTGCTGCTATCATCTTATCGATCTCGTCCTTAACTTTTTATTTATACCGAGGATTTAATCTATATGGATGCTACTTGACTGGCCTAGCATCCTCTTTCAATGGTATCATCATTACTCCCAAATATCCAACTATTCCCTTCATCTCTATGAACTTGGTGGGGAATAGGTCTTGATAGTCATGTAGCAAGTCTGCAATCTGTCCTACTGTTTCATCGTTCCAATAGTCTCTAATGGATGAAAGCTTTGGTTCTGTGTCTGTGCCAATGTTGATCTTCTTAATCTTGATAGGCTCCATGATAGCTGGAGTCTCTAGCTTCGGTCCATCCACATCACGAGTGCCTTCTGACTCTGGAATGTTGATGTTGCGAGGATCCTCATCCTCCTCCTTTGGTTCTGATGCAAATTTATAACACTCAAGCGCATCTTCTAACTGGATGGCCCACTCGGGTTGAGCTGATACAGATAGGGTACAGTCCTCAAAGATCTTAATCTTTATAACGTCTAAATCCTGATTAATGCTTGGGTACTTAGATTCAAAAGCGAACGTGAGTAGAAAGATGTCTATCATAAGTGGCCATGTGGTCGTTCCCTTACGCAATTTAGTCTCTGTGTACCAATTCTTCAGAATTGGATCTAAGGTGTGAATGAATCGGTGAACCCATTCATCCTCGAGAATGTCCAACCAATTCTGTTCACAAGTCTGAATATGTGACCTGGGGTCACTTTCTCCTGTGTATTTCTGCTGGACATACTCCTTGTCAATAGAGAATCTGATCACCATCAATCTCTTAAGATCATCCCATGATGCAATATTCTCTTTATGTGCATACCACCATCTTGTAGGTGTGGCTCGTACTGCAAGGTCCATAGCTGCGATCCTCTGCTCGTGAGGAACTTGTTGTTCAAACTGCGGGAGAAAGTCCTGGATATCTATTAGACCATGAAATGAGGGGGTCTCATTAGTCTCTGTGCCAATCCATCACAGTAAATTAGTCATTAACGCACATCTTCATGCTGAGACTTCGTAAAGTCTGTTCTGCCAGTTTTCTAGACCAACATCTGAATCCGATGCGCATGAGTTGTCACATCGCCAACTAATGTTCCCTTCTGCGGTTGGATTGACGTAGTCTCTTTGGTTCGCAGTCATCTGATAGAGACTCTTCATGTTACGTGCCTCTTCCTCTGCTCGGATAGGTTCAATGTATCTAGGACCCTGAAGAGGATCCAACGGTACGATGACCCGGATCTGCGCATCCTCAAAGGTCATTTGTCTTCTCTTTAGGTCAATAACGGCCATGTTATCGATTGCCCAATCAATACCTAGTAATGTTGGATATGGTCTACTATCGCCAATGATTTCTATAACTTCAAAGTCCGCAAAGCTGCGCACTCCGTCAATGTCAACTGGCACCTGTGGTAGTCAACCCAGTGGCGATATCCTCTGTTGATTAGCTAATCTAAAATGGTTAGGCGATCTGACTAACTTAGGGCTACCCATCTGTTCCCATGTCTTCTTAGTCAGAACATTTACCTCTGATCCTAAGTCTAGGATTACCTCATCCATTTCAAATTCTCCAACTTGTGTTGTAAGTCACATCTCTCTTCCTGTTCTTGTATGACCCATAATGTTATGAATAGCACGTTGTGCACTACTCACGGAAGAAGATGGTGGGTACTAATCTATTATGCACTGAATCTCTCTGATAGCTTTCTCATTTCTCACAAGTTTTAGACAACTCCGCAGGAAGGATTGTACGCTTCATGTCGACTCATCCTCATTGCATCTCCCTGATGTGGTAGCCTGCGATGTCTCCACAGGAATAAGGCCACAAGGTGTCTGCTGCGGTATGCCCCTAGACGGCTGTACCTGGGGTCCTGATTGTATAGGTTTATCAAAGAAAGTTTTAGCTTCCTGAAATGTTTCTTTATTTTTCTGTAGGTCGAGTGGTGTTGATTTATTAGTAGCTTTGCGCACCCACTCCGGTCCTATGTTCTTTTCACTATCCTACGGTGTGCCACTAGTGGAAGCACCGCTGCGAGTCACAATGTTGACTCTTGGTTCTGGCTCTTTCTGCTCGGCAGCAATAAGTTGGATGTTCTGGTGTACTGCTGGCTTAGGTTCTCTGATATTGGCTATCAAGGTAGGACATTCTTCTATAGCGTGATCATAATATTTGCAATAATTACATGTTGTAGTGGGGATTTGACAGTCCTTAGCATAATGTCCTACAACTCCACTGTTGTAACAAGTGTCTGGTCCACGACCACGGCCAAAGCCTTCACCATGGCCAAAGCCTCCTCCATGGCCAACATGAGCTGGATCATGCTGTTGTCCTGCTGCTGGACCCTGTGTCTCTGATTGGACCCTGTACAAGTCATGTTTTCTGTCTAACATGAGATCATAGGCTTTACATGTATGGTTGTCGTGTCCTACTGACTTACAGAAGGTACAGTATAAGTTATTAGGTATTTGTATATACTTCTGAAGCATAGGGCATTGCTGAGGTAAGTGTCCTCTTGTTCTGCATAGTTCACACCATGGCCCTTGAGTCTGTGCTAAGGGGTTAGGAGCCCCACTTGCTAAGTATTCAACAAATACTGGAAAGTTGTCTTTAGTGTGGCCTTGTGCTTTACACTTGATACACCATATGTATTGTGCAATCTCTTTTCCTTTTATAATCTCATGCATCTGTAATGTAAGATTTGCTAACTGGTTTTGCAGGTTTTTCATACCTATGCTGGTCTCAGCTAGAGGTGAAGCCTCTAGTTTCATCGCCATCTCCAATGCGTCATCATGCGTCTGGATTTTCTGTTGCATTAATGGCAGTCTGATGTGAGGGAGCAGTGCTGCAATGAACCATTCCTTATGATGCTTCGGCACAAACTCAAAGATAACTTGGTCTATAAGGACTTTGAATTTCTGGTCAAAGTCCCAAACTGACTCTGTAGGTAACTGTTTAATGTCTTTGAGCTCTGTGATACACTCCAATTTGGACTTAGGTTTCTTAAAATCTTTGATCATGGTGGTCTGGACCTGTATAAGTGTTCTGGGTGTCACTGAGGTATACTTCATGTACCATGTTAAGGCTCGTTCCCTAAGTGTGGTGACCAACTGTACAAGTTTAATATTATCATCGTGGATTCCTTTAATGGTCCACATGGCTTCGCATACAAACCAGTGTTGCTCTGAGTCTTCTACCCCTGTACCCTTAAAGGTAGGTAACTTCATATCATCCCCCATTCTATTTCTACGTGGTGGATGTTGGTTTGCTGTGTTACTACCACTCGGCGGTGTAGGTGGAGGTGATGTAGAGGTAGTATGTACTGTCTGCGAGCTACTAGATGGAGTTCCTACGGGGTTTTTCTGAGTCCCGTTATGTTTCTGTGGGGTATAAGGGTGGTAAGGGATACCCCCTTCTGTTCTTTCTGTATTACTATGACTCTGTTGTCTAGTATTATCTAAACTGTCTTCAAATATGGGAGATCTGAAGTCTACTTTATATTTGTTTCCACTACGTGTACGTCCAATGTCATCAAAATCACTCTCAAACTCTTGTGACATCACACTTTCTTAACTTATTGGTATGAAACTATATCCATTACTCCTTTTTCATATAATAACATCTTAATGGACAAGTTTAAAGAGTTTAGGTACTTACCGCGATATCCTTTGAAGAAGTACCGCTCAGCCTCGCTGAAGCTTTTTCTATGTTCGACTACAAAATCTGTGACGAAGCCTTCTAGCACACTCGCAAGCCAAAAGTATACTATCCTCGTAATGGGATTGTTTATGCTCTTCACGGTCTGAATCAGCTCTGGTGTCCAGACAATGTTTCTTTTCTTTCTGAATATGCCCTGATTAGTCAACTTTGATAACCAGTCGTACAACTCATTTCCATAGGTCGCAAAAAATATCGTATGCAAGTCTGTGTAGATATGTTTTTGTAACCAGTCCTCTGTACTAAGTCTAGGACTCTTGTTCTCTTGTTCAGCAAAATCTTTCTCCTTAGACCCAACCCACTGGTTGAGTTCATCTTTAGTAGGATTCCAACAGAACATCAATGTTCAGTTTGTTCAAAACCGGCAATGGAACCATTTGTTGGTCCTCTGGGCAGACCCGGGTTTACTGTAATGTACCAACAACACCCCTAGCTCACTGGCCCTTTCGGCGATAGACCGCGGAGCGGCCTGAAGTCTCACCCGAAGTGATTCTAATGGGTTGGCCAAAGACTCAAGTGTCTTCGACCAGGTTCTATAGCATCCTAGGGTCTTGTGGATCTTCTTAGCTAGTGAGGTCTCTCTCCATGACACGTAGTCTCTCTTCCTCATGGATTTTGACAGGGGAAGGACTCCTATCGCATCCCAACTACTATGGTGATGCGCAACTCTCTCTTCCTCGTAGCCTGCGATCTATTCTATTTCACACCGTGGCTCCTCTGACGGTGTGGTATCATCTACTGTCAACGCAACATCCACTATAGTACGGCCTACTGTGACCCTCACGTTCCAAAGGCTATCGCACTAGGTGGAATGACTTGGCTAACTTTCAACAAGGTATTAAACACTCTGGTGCGAACTTCCACAGTTCAACCCTATCTTCCTCAACTATACTTAACTGTTCGAATAAGTATACTTGAAACACTCTAACAGAATTACTTATTACTATGTGAAGCAGGTACTGATAAACTCATGTGCAGATGCTTGATACATGTAAATCCCTCTTTAACCTTCTATAATGCTGTAACTGAGTGAGACCTACAGACATTTACTAACTGATATACAACAATCATGTAATAGATAACATATATCAACTGAGTAAAGCACAATCACATGAAATAATCACATAACACACTGGTTTTACGTGGTTCACTTCCAGGGTAGAAGCTACGTCCACAGAACTGTGTTTATTATATCTTGAGAGAGTACACAGTTTTGCTGCAACCTGATGTGTAGCTAGAGATCTTCTAGGTAACTCTGCACTCTCTATCGGGATCCCTTCTCTCCTAGATCTCTTATCTTCCTCTATATTCCCTTCTTACAATATTCTCTCTCTCTCTCTCTGTCAATCCCTGTGGATTGTTCATACAAGCTCTATGAGCCAGCTGCTGGTTACAGTAAGATACTACAGACTGAATATGGAACCAGAGCTCAACTCTATTACAATACAAGGTAACTATGAGCTAACAGACTACTCGCTACAGGTTATCCAACTGGCTAACCTTTTACAATACAGTTTACATCTGAACCCAACAGTAACCCAAAACCCTAACTAGTGACAGTTGGTCTATGTGTACTCAATCTGCTACTTTCCGTCACACCACAGCTCTCTGTAGTCTTCCATGCTTCTCGGCGCTGACCATGGGTACTGGGCGCCGCTTCCCTTTCTGTCCTTTGTCGTCAATTCCTTGGCCTCATTTCCCTTTTTCCTTTATGAGGGTAGCTTAGCCCTCCTGTCTTCCATCACTGCCTTGAATGTAGTGGGTGAGCTCTCTCTTCTCGGCCGCTGCCTTGACTGTAGTGGGTGAGCTCTCTCTTCTCGGCTGCTTAAGTACTGTCATCTTCTTTGAATTTTCTGTCTCGATAGTCACAGTTTTCAGCTCTGATCTGTAGCTATAAACGTGCTACAACGTCGTATCTTTACCTTATCTCTTATATCTTTGCCAAAATATCTATCCGCCAAAATGGCAGCTTCTCCTATAGCTGTAGGACCCTACTCCAACAGACGACTTGCACCATCCATGAATCCTATGAAGGTGGAAGATTCCATTGACATCTGCTAAAAGAAACGGAAACTAATCACAAACCCGATCACCATAAGAAAAATACCTACCTATGCAAAACTATACAATAATATACAATAACTAGCCTTGGCTAAAAATCATGCATAGTACTTTTTGAGATAGAGCCCATTTCTAGACTCCGCCAAGGTTGTTCCCTCATAAACCACTAACTCATAAGAGCCCTTCTCTAACACAAGTTTAACGACATAAGGACCATGCCACATGGGGTTAAACTTTTCTGCCCCCAAGGGTTCTTTTGCTTGATCCCACAAAAGGACCAAGTCTCCCTCACTAAACCTCCTTGGATGGACATACTTATCATACTGGACCTTAACGTGACGCTTATTTACTTCTAGAGCCACCAAGGCATCTCGGTGCTGCTCATCAAGTTGCTCAAGGTGGACCAAACGCTCCTCCAATGGTGAAGTGTCTGGTAAGAGTTCTATGGCTAGATTCAAAGAAGGAATATCGTACTCAACCGGCAATACCGACTCCACTCCATGTACAAGTTGATATGGAGAAAAACCCGTGGCAGTCTTAATAGCGGTTCTATAATCCCACAAAGCAGGATATAACATAATGTGCCAATTCATCTTGCTTTGTGTGATGGTTCGTTGGAGAATGGATTTGATTTATTTGTTCACTGCTTCTACCTGTCCATTCACTTGAGGGTAGTAAGAGGAGAAATGCTCTTGCTTATACCCTAACTTTAATTCCAACTCTTCCATCATACGATTTTGAAAGTGCAAGCCATGGTCAATGACAAGCTCTTTTGGAATACCGAACTAAATAATAATATGGTTGAATACGAAGTGCACAGCTGTCTCACTATCGGATTTAATTGTAGGCATAGCCTCAGCCCATTTTGTGAAGTAGTCAACAGCCACTATGATAAGATGATGCCCCCCAGCTGAAGCTGGGTTGAAATCCATAAAAACAAGCCCCCACTTAGTGAAGGGACCTGCGGTGATGATGGGATGTAATGGGGCAGGTTTCAAGCACATATTATGTGCAAACACCTGGCAAGGATGGCACTTCTTGACCACATCTACACAATCCTTAAAGATCGACAGCCAGAAATAACTCGCTCTTAAGATTTTTTGGGCTGTAGAAAGCCCAGATAAATGACCACCACACCCCCCTCCGTGGAAATCATTCAGCACTACCTCAACCTCTTCATGGGTAAAACAACGACGTAAAATGGAATCTACCCCACAGCGGTACAAAGTGTTATCCACTATGAGGTAATTCTTGGATACGTGACGTAATCGTCGTCGTTCATCTAGTGAGAGGTGAGTAGGGACCTTCAATGTTTGTAAATATATAATAATATCCCCATACCATGGGTCCAAAGTTGAGATTAAGAAGATGTTCTCATTGATAAACGTGTCTTCACAAACCAACTCCTTGGCCTCGCTTGGGAAATTCGATATAAGCTCCACAAAAATTAACGATTTCTTCAATTTTGCTGAAACAAATTCGAGATCGAATTCTTGCAAGATGACAATCCATTTATTATATTTTCCCCCAATCATTCTTTGAGTGAGAATGAATTGAAATGGATTGACATGGGCTACAACCAAGGTTTGGTGAAGGAGAATATAATCTCTCAACCGTTGAACCGCATGTATGGTAGCTAAGGCAAGCTTCTCAACATGGGAATAACAGATCTCTGCGTCAATAAGATTCTAGCTCTGATAGTATATGACATGCTCTTGGAGCTCCTCATCCTCTTGAACCAAAACCATACCAATCATTTCTATGGACGCGACCATATAAAGTAGAAAATCACAGCTATAGTCTGGGGAACTAATCACCGAGGCCGATGCTAGGGCTTGCTTAAGTGCATCAAAGGACTTCTAGGCTCGCTCGTCCCAACAAAAGGTGGTGTCCTTCTTCAAAAAATGCATAAAGCCTCTAGTCAAATTGGAAAAATTGACAATGAATCTCTGTAAGAAGTTTTCCATGCCTTGCAAACATTGAAGATGTCGAATGTTTTTTGGGGGAGACAACTGAAGTATTGCCTCAACCTTCAAAGGGTCGACTCTTATGCCCTCCTTAGAAACAATGAATCGTAATAAGTGGCCAAAATTCACACAAAATATGCACTTGTGAGGATTTAACATGAGCAAATAATGGCGGCACCTTTTGAATACTAATCTCAAATGATAGGAATGACGCATTCTCATACGAGAATGAGCAACAAGGTCATCCAAAAATACTTCGATAATCGATTTGAGATCATGGAAGATCAAGGTCATAGCTCACTGAAAAGTAGCTCCAGCATTCTTAAGGTCAAAAGGAATTTTTTGATATGCAAAAGTTCCCCAAGGACAAATAAATGCGGTCTTATGTTGGTCCTCAAGTTTAATTCGTATCTGATTGTATCCAGAAAAGTCGTCCATAAAGGAAAAAACCTCGCTACCCACACACTCATCCAAAATCTGATCAATAAATGGTGTGGGGAAATTGTCCTTAGGACAGGCATGATTCAAATCATGAAAATCGGTACATCTGCGGATCACTCCCTACTTCTTATCAACTAGAACGGTATTTGAAACCCACTTCATCAAGGGAACGGGATAGATAAAAATGACTTTCAACAGTTTCTCTATCTCTGCCTTAATTGCGGGTGCTTTCCTAGGATTCACTGCACGCAAGTGTTGTCGAACAAGCTTAGCATTGGGATAAGTCTTAATCTCATGTTCAACAATGTGAGGGTTGATACCTGGCATTTCGTCATAAGACCAAGCAAAGATATCATGAAATTATTTAAACAGATCGATGTATTCTTGAATCTCAACATGGGAACATTCTTCCCCAATATAGACATTCTCTATCCTATCAGGATTGTGAGAGATATTTATAGGAATCATTGGAGATATATTTTCCATGTTCCCATCATCCATTGGACCAAGAGAGCTTAATAGAACCATGGGACCACCAATTCTCTCACTAAGAACCTCCCTAAAGTCCTCACACTCCAAGCAGCCAAGCTCAGGAAGAAAGTAAGATCTATTATGCCACTCTTCCCATGGTGGCTCAACTCTCGACATGGCATCAATAATCTCTTCATCTGAGGAAAAAACACTCTCAAGGAAGTCCTGTGCGTGAGAAGACTGAACTGCCCATGCAGGAAGCATATATGGTTCCTCCTCCTCCATCCGTGAAGAGGAAGGACTAGGCTATGTAACACATCCAATATTAGCTTGATAAGCTACTATAGTTACAGGAAACAACACGTCTGTCATGATGGGCTCACTCGAAGTATTCGGTGTAGGAAGAATCCAAGGATCTTCCATATGAATCATGTGAAAAGACACCAACCTCACAGATGTCGAAGCCTCACCAGACCTAGACCCTATCATAAGGATAGGTACAGGATGACTAAAGCTTCGCATAAGGGATGATACATGCCCACACCCACACTCCCAGTTTCCGGCTGAGAGTGCTCTACAATTGGGATCGAAGCTCCCGAAGATGCGGTAATCGATAGATTCTTGAATGATATTTGATCAATCATAACTATCTTCCCATTGAATGGAAAGCATACAACGCGAAATAGTGAAGGAGCTATGGCTTGCATACTGTACATCCAATTCCTACCTAGCAAGAGATTGTAGTCAAGGGGCACATCAACCACCTTGACCTCTATCGGAACGGTCTTCCCTCCCAAATGGACTTTAAGGGAAGGAAGGATCCTATGCAGCCTAAACAATATCCTATCAAATGTAGTCAACATGGTACCGGATTTAGACAACTCAGGGGAACCTAAACCATTCCAACATGATAAATACATCACAGAAGCAGTAGCGCCTTCATCAATCACAGTGCGCTTGACGGTCATGTTAAGACATTCTACATGAATCAAAAGATACACATAGTAAGGCAAGCGGGGCTGAAGTCTTGTGGTTTCAAATTTAATCATGGAGGAATAATTATCATCATTCACACCAGGGGAAGAAAGCAAAGCCTTCCTTTGTGAAGGACAACTTTGAATTACTTCTAGTGTAGACATCGCACAAGGAGTGTGGCCCAAATCCTCGACAACAAAATAGTTCTGGGCGGCTCGGGCATTAGGATTGTGCCCCGAACGCTTAAGGAATCGCTTAGGAATGCGAGGTGCACCTTTAGGTTTATCCATAGGTTTTTCAATACGCAAAGGATTCCCTGGTGGATCAGGTTCCTTTCCTGGGTTGGGTTGTGACGAACCATAGTCCTTTGCATGGGTCACAACCTTCGTAGAATGCACCATGTTAATGCAACCATGACCACTACCCTCCAGCAGATCGTAATCACCACCAGACTGATCATGGGTCCTTGAGTTCATGTTTTGATTATGAGGTAAAGGTTTAGTCAACACAGCTGGGCCCTACGCTAAGAATCTCGAGGCTTCATCGATAAGAGGGACAAGTAAGTGAGGTGATCGTCCTTACATAACTTGCAAGGAAATTTAACCTTACTTTTAGGTTGATTGTCCCCCCCAGCATTACAGGAATTATTTTCATTAGTATTAGCATTTTCATTCCTATTCCCACCCTTATGATTATTCTTACCCTTATTTCTATTCCTTCTAGGTTGCTAGTTACACTTTTGGTCCAATGATTGTACCGAAAGCACACTCACCGTTTAGGTGGGCTGAGATGAAGCCGTGGCTTGTCCCGAAGTAGATTGGTTGATTGATAATTGTTTGACCTATTATACAACTGAATCCATAGGTTTAGCACTCACACAACCAACAATGCCATCGGCATGTGGTCCAGGTTTAACTTTGGGGTCAAAACTAGAATGCGGAGAATTGGGAATGATCTCATATAAAAAACCAGATTGAGCATAAATAAAATCCAGTTCCTACACCCTAAAAATGGTTTGTTCCTCATTTTGCACTCCAGATGTAGAAACATCCTTCGCTATATAAGGAAATAACGAATTAAGGAACCATTTGAGGAGGAATTTCGGTGGTATAAAGGCTTTAATCAACCTCTTTCGTCTACACCACTCTTGAATATGGTCCGAGATATGCGTAGCTTTATCCTGGAAAAATGTCAACAAGAGTTCCATACCAACGTCGTAATGCATTGGTAGCTGGAAGTGGTTAATAAATGTCATCGCTAGGTCATCGAACAATGTGAATGCCCCCTAGGTAACTCTATATACCATTTCGTGGCAGGCCATATAAGGGTGCATTGAAACAGCCTTAAACGGATCGAATCTTGGTGTAAGGAATTTGAAGAGCACCATAGGTGAAAGGTAGTTACATGTTCGATCAGATCCTCTCCCGGTGTGCCCTTGAACTTGGGTAAGTCTGAGGGAAGCTTAGTAGGGACATTTGTCCAAGCTGGGTCATGAGATACAAGATTGTTCATCAATATTGACAAGTCAGTAAGATTTAGCGTTGTGAGGAAAGGGAGCCTAGGATGAGCAGGTCGATGCACTGCTCCCTGATAGTTTTGATTCATATAGATCTGATTACCATAACCACCATGTCCTTGACCATAGTGCCCTCCTCCTGTTTGACCCATTTTGGGTGGCATGGAAGCACCATACTATGGTGTACCTTGACTATTCACGGCTACAAAGCCATAATTTGGAGAGTAAGCGAGTTGTTGATACCTGTACCCATAAGGTGAAGAACCCTGTCCATACTGCATTTCATAATAAGGTTCATAAGTCATCGCATGAGATGTCCCATGAGACACTCCGTAAGTAGGAATATATGCTTCAAAAGTAGGAATATACATTCCGAAAGTAGGAATATACATTATGGAAGTAGGAATATAATCTCCGGAAGTAGTAACATGACCTCTAGAAGTATGAACACGACCTCTCGAAACAACGGGTGGTACTTGAACCTGAGACACAACTGGTCGAGAAGTAGCAGTACGAACATGACTCATAGCAACATTCTGGCCCGAAGGACCACGTGAATAAGGTGGAGGGTGAACATTCGAAGAACTAGGGACAGAGGATGAAGGGACCTATGAAATTATGTACGTGTTGTTCCTTATAGTCACTCATCTTGGATATGGTATCCTAATAGGATTACTAACCCTAGTCCTAGGAGGAATATTTGATGTAGCTTCCACCGCTGGGATGGAAGGTGCAATGTAACTTGTGCTCCCAAACCTCTCCACATGGTAAGGAATGAGAGTGCCCCCAGGCGTAGTGTTAGGCTCAAAATCAGACTCGACATGAAATGCCACATCATGTGTGGGAAAACCAGACATACCATAACTACCATAACTAGTGCTCGTGGGTTCAAAATGAGTCTCATCATCTTTCGGCATTCCATACTGGTGATGCATCAATGGGGGATCAACACTAGAGTAAGTAGGTCTATCATTAAAATTACCTATCTCAGAAATTACAGGACCTAACTTAGTCAAATCAGGTGAAGGATCATAAGTAGGATTAAACTCCCCATCTTCTACTTGAATGGGAGAAGGTGGTTCAGGAATACCTTCAACATGGTCTCCCATCATGTGTGAATCAATGTGTGAAGTAGTCCACCTAGACTGTCTATCTCTCTCTCCCAAAGGAGGAGGAGATGTAGAAGGTGGAAGTCCTGCTAAACGATGAATACGGTGAGGAGCCACACCCGAATCCACAATGACTCAAAAAATATAAAAGACTCTCTAATTACGCAAACCCTAGGAAAGATAATGTGCACAGAGCATACACCAATAAAATCTAAATCCAAACACAAGCAATCAAGGGTAGGATAAGTGAGCTCCTGAATGAAGCAGGTATGTCTCGCCTAGGAGAGGCTTGAGACTCCCATATACAACAAGCCAAGGTACATAACCAATTATTGTGGCCCTCAACTTCAACGCATAAAGCGATTGTATTGTCCAACCCCAACCTGGCTGGGACACCCATAGAATAACCCTTGTAGAGTAACCCCTCGATATCCTAGGTAAGGCCACTAAGGTCACCTCAATATAATCAATGATCAAGCAGACAGTCGCAGGCGGGATTGACCGTATGGGTAGGGTAACAAAGCCCAAAACTCTCAAAAGATCCTACAGATACGAATACAATCCTGGAAATATCTCCAGTGCTACTCAGTTATGACTAGGAGTCATCCCAATCAATAATCACTCACACTACTTCGTGCTTAACTCCCTTTTGAGAGGAGGATCCTGAGAAACACTAGTTATACCAAGGAATTTCACACACTCACCTAGACAGATACATACATGTAGTTGTTTAGTGGTCTTAGAGAATTTACTCACAATAAACTATTCCAAGACCCTAAAACCTAATCTTGTTGGTGAACCCTATCAAATAAAATGGTGTAGTTCATTTTAATTAAGCATTGATTTTAATTGGATTTATTACTCAAAATAGGTATATGGCCATGGAACTAATGGCGTTATGACACAACATGAAGAAAAATGCACACCTAACAATCAATGCAAATGCATTGTGTCCATGAAAAACAGGGTATGCTACTACATGAAATGCACAATTTTCTTCGAATGATAAATGCAAGATTTCCTATATGAAATCCTGACTAATACTTCAAAGCAAATCTAGTGCAAGTACTATGCAAAATGCAAGATGCAATGCATGATGATAATCAAATATTTTTGGATTTTTTGAAATAAAAATGAGATATTAAAGCAAAAGAATGATCCTACAACCCCTAGACCCTGCAAGCACAATCAAGAAGCACTCAAGCAAAGTACTAAGGTAAAATAAATCTAATGCACTAATCCCAAACCAAAAAATTGAAAATGCAATGACAAGAACATTCTTCAAAAAAGAAATTTTACCCTAAAAAAAATGTCTCTAGTCAGAAACAGAGGTGTATACAGACTCTAGCAGTATCAAAGGAGACTCAGTAATCATCAAAATTCACCCAGCAACAATAAATCTTCCTCTAGAAGGAAAAACTAAGGGCATACGTGACTGTTCGCAGTAAACCCACGTGTGTACGTGGAAATAGCAGTGAAACCCGCGTATATACGTGACTGTGAGTTAAAAAGTCATGTACATGAATAAAGGTGCATAAAAGTAAAGGCAAACAGACAAGCTAAGACAAATTTCACACCAATTAGACACTACCAGGAAAACATGCCCCCAAACCCGACACAGAAATAGAGAAAAAAGAGCAATTCAAAGTCATTGAATACCGATAGAAAATCCCCGAAGGACAACTAATAGGAACTCCCTAGTGGAGTCACCAATTCTGTTACGGAGAGAAATTCCTATTTCTTGCGGTACCACAACAGACAGCTTGACTCCAGAAACCAATCATTTCCAATATGTAAGAGAAATCAAATATCTAACACTAAAGGATCAGAACTCGTACCTTATTCCGTACGGTTGAAGTAGATCCCCGTTGAGCTTTCCAACTTTAGCTTGAATTGATGAATCAATTCCTCAACAACAAGTAAACAAGACAAGCATACTATATATATTAGTGTTAGATATACTCTAGCATATATAATCAACAATGTATAAGCATTTGAAATCATCCATGGATAAAATATTCATTCAAACATACATTATTGGACAGGAAAAGATATTTCTATTAATATAAAATCAGAGATTACAATGAATACAACCTTTTTCGGCACGTCTGCGAATCAGAGAAAATGAAACCCCCACTTGGGCCTCCACCACCTCAATCCTCCATCTCTCGATAGCAAGCTCACAAGCAAAAGGCAAGCTTGGGAAGAACACCAAAATGCTCCAAGGGACAAAGGGATGAAGACTCAAGCACAAGTTTTGGCAACAATGGATCATAGTTTCTTTGCTCTCAATTCTCTTATGCCTTCAATGTATCCAAAGAGTTCCTTATATAGCTTTTCAATGGGGTAATGAAAGGTCGAATACGAGCGATCTCAAGGCATATGGAAGGCTAGGAGACAAGTGAGTCGGATCCATGCCAAGGAAAACTCCAAAAGGATTTGGATTTTGTACACATCGCGATGTACGCGGTTTTAGAGGTCAAACCCATGTATATACTCGATAAGGGGTTTAAAAGTCACGTATAGCAATTTTCACATGTTTTTAGGGATGGTCTAGGAAACATCAAAGGACAAAAAATGGTCCAAGGGGTCTAAGGAGTCTGCAGAGGGACAGGGGAAGGCCATACAAGTGTGCTTCACCTGGTGTGGTAAAATCAACTATAACACATTTGTTGAATTCTCAATAATGTATGTGGCTGAAAAGGGTGTCTAAGGCTTACAACACACGGAGAAAACCCAGCCAAAGGATTCAAACAATCCCACGCATGTATTTCTTTATCCTCGAGCTGTTTAAAGTTGTGATCTCCCATGGATATTTTAATAGCCTCCACTGGATTTTGTGAGTTTGATCCACAAAGGATCTGTTTCAGACTAGAAAACAAGGTGGGTGATAGGAAGAAAAAGAAAAATCATATCTAACTATGAAATTAATCCTGATCTAAATCTAAGATACCTAAAGAGAATTGTTGAATTAATTCACAGATTATCCTGAGATATTTGAATAACAAGTAATTCACTGCCACATTGAAAGAAATGCAAATGAGATGATAAAATCCTAACTTAAATCACAATCTTTTAATGAAATTTAAATGGAAGCAACTCAAGATTAGATCATTCAATATAACCTGCAAAAATAGATAAATACATTTAAAGAATAAATTCCATAAACCTTTGCCAATGCATTAATCAATAACAAAGAGAAATCTAGGTCATGAATGAACACATTTATAAATTGCAAGTAAGTCGTAGTATCATCTGGCCATTCAAAAGAAGAAAAAATGAGATCTATCAAATAAATTCAATCAGATCATAGACAAGAGATATGAAATAACAGTGTTGTATTTATTCAAAAGTTTTGCAATAAATTACATAAACCTCAATAGAAACAGAGGTGTTTTTTAGTCTCCTGTACCAATCCTTCCTTCTCCAAAAGTTCCCTGATACATTCGAGAGCTACCTCTTAAATAATTATTACAAAGAATGAATCTCCCTCAAAAGGGGATCAAAAACCTAAACAAAACTAAAATCCCAAAAAATCTCTCCATATTTTCCATATGCGTAACAATTACTCAATATCAGGATAGCTTGCGGATTCAATGCCAAGTTGGGCATTGGACTTGTGATATTCAATTTCATTTTTGGCCAATTTATGCCAAAAACAAACAAAGATATGGATCTTTCCCTCCACTCCAAATGGTCACTTGATCAACTGATCCACATCATCTATACCAACATGATCAAGATCCTTGATCTTCTCTTCCGGCTCATCTCTCCTCTGTTCAACTTGTTCGATCATTAACCCAGGTGGACATGCTTTGTCAATGAGGACCATTGTAGGAAAAGATAATTCATCCATGAGATTATCTGAAGCATACAACCTTATGCTACAAATAGCCTATGCCTTCTTTACAGCTTCAGTGACCATTTCGTCTAGATATTCCTAGGCTCTTAAGATAGTCCTGATTTTCTTAAACTGGAAGTTAGTGAAAATGATGAAATTGTCTGGCTTGTGTTTCATATACCTTTTCTAGTCTGTAACTTCATCATAAGCCTTTAAAGATTGTTTCCTTTTTTCAACCAGATCTTCCAAAACAATATACATCTTATCAAAAGTCACATGGGTTTCAAAAATGTTATCCAAAGTTTTAAATAACTCACTAAATAAATCATAATGCTCCTTGTTGGTCCGAAGAGCTATATCCTTGAATTCCTCCTAAGAAAATTTAGAAAACGAAGATGAAGCTGCACTTGCAGTTGCATCTTCATACTTTTTTTGCAACAAAGCTACCTGCTGTACCAAAGTAGCATTGGTATTCTTTTCTCTTTGTAACTCATCATGCAGAGCAACATTCCTCACTTGTAATTCATCATACATGTCCTCATGTTGTCTTTTTACCTATTCCAGCTCCTCCTTCAATCTGACAATTTCTACCTTATACTTATTGAATTCCCTATTCAAAGTATTGACAACATCAAAATTAGCACCGGTAAAATCTCCTAGGATAGATGTAACATCTGTAACATCCACCTGTGGATCACCTAATCGTTGGGTCCATACAATTTCATTTGGAAGGGATGGATCCGCATTACTTTGATCTCTACTTCTCTTTTTCCCTCTTTTCACCTTTGATTTGTTAGTTTTTCTATAAGGATACTCCCCCAAAGATATTACAAAATATTCATTGAATTATTCTCTCATATCATCAATAGGGGGTACATTAACACCCATGGATATCAAAGAGGAGGTATGAGTTATAGTGTGAGGAGGTATGGGAATTGTAATATGAGAAGTGTGTGAAGTGGAAGTACCACTCTAGGAAATAGTCACTTTAGGGGTTGAAGGATTATCTGAAATAGAAGTTTCAATAGATGAAACCTCTACAGTGGTAACTCGAAGTGATGAGGGTGAAAGTGGTGAGGATTTTTCATGAACAGGAGATAGTACTGAACTAAAAGAATGAATATGTAGTGGAACTTTATAAAATAGAGGTGTAGTTGATTATGAAATGGGAATTTGTAAAGAAACAGGGGTAGCATAAAGGGGTAAACATGTGGCATCTTGATATAGCTAGGAAATCAAAGGTGTCATGACAGAGCCAGTAGGTAAGGAAGATAAGGCTCGAATTAATGAAAGGAGTAAAGTAGAAGATGATGAACAAGGTTGAGGAGAAGGTTTTGATTATGGAAGAGAAGATGAGGACCTCTCATTTCTACCATTAAACAAATTTGAAAACTCTTGTAAGCCATTTCCATTTCCTTCTTCCATAGTGACAGGCACAGGGGAAATCCTTTCATCCTCTTCCTCTGATTTACTCAAATCAATAGTAGAAGCAGGGATGGATGAAACTTGAACCCTCAACTTTTTGAGTGGCTTTTCCTCAATATGGTTTTGTTCAAATTGATATTTCTCAACAACAGTAGTCACCTAAGTAGCTTCATCTGGTTGAGAGGTTGTAATTTCTTGAGTGTCCAATGCCGAAGTCATCCTTCTTATCTTATGTTTAATCTGCTCTGAAGTATGTAAATAGGCTTTAACCTGCTGATCAAAAGATTCCTATGGGATTTCTTCCATGGGACTTTTCCCTTTGTCTGCAGCTGAACCAGTTTCTATGGATGTGTTTTTGGCTGCATGAGCTTCCTTTTCTTCTCTGTCCTTCACCATATTTTCTTGAATGTCTAATTCCATAGCCCTGTAATGTCGAGCCCTATCCCTGATTTTCTTTTGATACATCAAGATTTGTCTATGTTCTTCTTTGCTTTTAGCCTTGCCTAAAGCCTCAGAAAAAGTATCAACTCCTTGATAGATGGAGTCATCTGGGACTTCCTCATGAGCGTACCCTATTTTGAAGTGATTCTGCTTAAGGTTAAGATCAACAATCCCCTTGGGATCATGCTATCTCTTACGGGAAAAACCAAGCTTAATTGACACTATATGATCACTGATTTTTGACACCTAGGTGGAGGTTGGTATGCTCAAGGATCCAAGGGTTTGCGGAAACTTGGGCCAGACCTTCCTTTTAGGCACTACACACTTCTTATATATCCCTTCAGTGACTGTATGAAATGATATTTCTCCAAGGACTAACCTGTCAGGAATGAAATTTGGTAGCATATGAGCAGTATTGCTTCCATAGACCATGATGTTCACAAATGATTCACCAACATAGCAATCCCCGATTGTGGCTATAAGGGTTTTAGCTTAAGGGGATAAAGTAGGAGTTTCCTTATTGAAAATTAGGAAATAGACTCTTTCAAGGAAGCTTTCACAAATATCATAAAATCTGTTCACATAATTGATGTTCCATAGCTTTGCATGATAAATGTGCATAGGCGAGGCTGGTAATATCCAATTCCATCCCAAATTCGGAGTTCCAAAGATGGAATTGAAGCCCACGAGAGGGATTCTCCTGTGGTTATAACATGGTGGGAAATCAGAGCCCATTCTTCCTTTAAGAATAGTTGGGGAGACCATAGAGCCTACACAACATCTCTACAAGCAGGGAATAGGGCTCTTTAAACCATTCAATTGGGTAGAGTTCATCCTTCCTCTGAGAAAAATTTCGTGGCTCAACCATCCAATACTTCAACATTTGGTCAAAATTGAACCTAGACTTAGCGGCTTTAACAAAATATGCATTAAGGAGCTGCCTAAAAGGTTTGAGGGCATAAATTTTTCCAAAAGTTTCAGAACGGAAATTGGTAAGAAGCAATCTTGTACTATTATTAAAAGAACATTCTTTTGGATTGGAATGATCAAAAATCCATCTGACCATGTCATTGTAAGGGAGGATGGAAGGTCTTGCAGTAATCATGTGGATCCCAGAATCCCTAATTCTCTCGTAAATGGGTTGTTCATCCTAAAATTCTGAAAGGTCATTGTTGTCAAAGATAGAATAGACTCGGGCCCAATCCAACTGGTAGATCGTACTAACTCGGCCACTGGTATCAGAGAATACACCGAAATTCGGGTGTTTGGTGAGCATATATTTCTGCAGGTTTTTGCACCAGGTGATTCGAGGCATTGTTGAGGTTGACATGTTTTGTAACCAGAGCGAATGATGGAAAAGTTACTTGGTAAAATCCCAAAGTAAATCATGCAATGTAGCAAATTACAGTGGTAAAAATGGTAAAGAAATCGTCAATAAGACCAAAATATATATAATCCGTAGGAGATAATTAATACTGTAGGATGAGGATAAGATCAATGGTCAGGATTAGACTTTGTGGGATGCGGGCTTAAATCACAAAATTGAAATTTTATTAATCATTCTGTAACCAGCATTCCTCATATGTGGGATGTAGGGTCCGGAATTGCAAAACAACAAAAATTTATTCAATCCTCTCCACAGCCCACATTCCGCATTTGCGGAAACATGCAAACCAAATGAGATATCAAATGACACCCCGCACCTCACATTCTGCATTTACGAGATGTGGGTTGACCAAAGCATATTTTCCAAAAATTCTCCCGCATCCTACATTTCACATTTTTGGGATGCGGGTTGCGGGATGAGGAAGTTTAAAACATATGAATACAAAATCCCACATTCTGTAACTTGTGGGTTACAGGGTACGGGTTGTGGAATCACAAAACAATCCCAAACAAAACTAGCTTTCCGCATTTTAAAAGCACACAAATCAAGCATAGATTTTTGGGAATTTTGGTTTAAGTTAGGAAAATCCCAGAAGTCAAGAAAAATGTAATAGAATCCAAGAAATGGAAAAAGGATTCTATTAAGTTAACTTTGTATGTGTAATTGGGCTCCCATGTGAGAATAACATGGTATTTTTTCTAACTACAACACTCAATAAAATACCCTTATCTTCTTAGTCCAAGAATTGTCTAACTGAGTGCAAGTTTATATCATAATTTTACATTAGATTTGCAGCAAGTTAGTGTTTTGATATGTGCATCAGATATCACAACATTAAAGTGATATCAAATCTCTTTCCTCGGCTCACCATGTGGAAAGAAATTTGTCAGTGAAGAAATTTACATCCATGTCATACTATGAGGATGACTACGATGAGCAGTATGAAGAGTACTGTAGACAATTTGTTGAAGAAGAAGAGGTGATATATGTTAATGATGGATTCAAAATTTCAAGAGACAAGGATGGTTACTTTTTTGAAAATGTGGAGTATGAAGACAGTAGGGTTGAATCACCAATGGCTAATACTAAGAAGGATTTAGCAAAGATGATAGATGCAATTGAAAACTTTCCCCACCACTACAAAGAGTATCTTGCCTTGGGGGAAGAGATTTGTAAGTCCATTCATTTCAAAGAGTATTTTTATTGCAGATTTGGATTTGATCCCAAGGATGTAGATGATTATTCTTTCAAGAGAAACAAATAATTCCTATAGGAACCAAGTTGTTCCACCTCTCTAAGCAATGAGGAAGAAGAAGGAACCAAGAGGGAATATTCTTCAAAGCCATCTAAATCTTCAAGCATTATGATATTTTTGGGGTTCTCTTCAAGAATAATTCCAAGAGTTGTGACCTCAATACCACTCAAGATGGAGAAAAATCAAGCTTGTTGAAATAATATGAAGAGAATCATTGTTCAGTTGAAGACACAACAATAAAAAAATTGGTTGTTGGTAGTGTGGAGAATGAATGCACTTCCAATTGCTTTGTGGGTGATATGCAAATCACTAATAAGGATGTTGGCTCATGTATGGGTGAAGAGACACCTTTTGGATCAAATCCAAAGCGATATTACAAATCATAACTATAGTAACCTTTGGAGCCACATAAGGAAGAAGAAGACAAGGCCACACCACTTGGGTGTGAACCAGACAATTTGGTGGAGCATGCCACCATAATAACCTTAAATGAACATGGTAACATGAACAATATGTATGAAAAGGGACATTATTTTTGCAGCAGAAATGATTACTTGCATCGATATGATTCATTGGAGAATTAAAATATTTCACTTTCCTATGAGGCCTGCACAATGAAGGACAATGGTGAGGGAAAATAATTCACCCCTAGTTTCTCTGTTGGTGAACACCAAATCAATGCAAAGGAGGGTGATGTTGTCAATGATGATAAGGGATCTTTTGGATCAGATCTGAAAGAAGAAAATATATCATATATGAATTCATCATTTGAACTTCCAAATGAAGTGGAAGAAAATCCCTCACCAGCTAGGTGTGAACTAGGAAATTTGAAGGAAAACATCTGATGCAAAGAGAGGAACATAGTTCATATTTTTGTACTGTCTTGCGGCAAGATGAAGTTGTAGAAAAATCAGAAGTGAGGCTTGAAATTGGTAAGAATTCACATCCCCCTATCATTATTGAGGATATCTATGAACCATCTAATATTGAAAGTTGGAAAGAAAAAAAAATTCAAGATGTGAAGTGCAAGTTACTACAAGGTATTTGCAGTGAAGAAGAAGAAGAGGTGTTTGCACCTCATTTTCTTTCAGGGTCACTGAAGATGAGTGAGTGCAATATCAAAGAGGCCCTATAAACACTCCATGTAACTCATGTATTTATGATAAATATATGTTTTAAGTTGGAGGAGAAATATTCCATGGAGGAAATGAAGACGTTTTAGAATACCATGACAAGCACCAAAGGTAATTTTCTCCAATTTCTTTCTGATAGAGACAGTTTGCTTGAGCTTTTAGAGTTGTTACATGGAGAATATTTGAAGGATGAAGAGGAGAATTAAACTTTATCACCCAATAATTGGTGACCACCCAAGAATACTTGAAGACAACTCATTGTGCACTCCAAGAGTCCAAGATGCAGATATAGTAACTTCATGAGTTGCAAATATTTCACCTACCCTCCTACACAAAATTCAACCATATTCACAAGGACAATTGCATTCCTGATAATATGGAGGAATACCATGAGATGGTGGATCATGATATGCATTTAGTTTTTCATGTTCTTAAGGACAGTGCAGACAAGATTGAAGAGAACCAATCACTTGATCATTTCCAGAGAAAAGTAGAGTTTTTTTTCTTTTTTTCAAGAAAGTATCTTCTCCATGGAAGAGTCAGATGATCCCACATTGGTTGGATCAACCAATAATGAAGAATATTCGTAAATAATATGGGAGGATAAGTATTTCCCATAGTTGATTCACAGTTCTACTCACACTCTATTTCAACCACATCAAGTGGGGATGAAAATTGGGAGGAGGAATTTTCCTTGTTGGTGCCACATGAGGAGAAAGATGCTCCCATAGGTGTTCAAAATGGCTAGAGGGGTGCACCATTACCTTCTCAAAAATATAATAGGAACATATTGTAGCCACTTGATTCCATTCATCCACACATGGATTGGACAGGAAGATAGATAACAAAGATGGAGACTAAAGGGTGTGCAAGCTTGGCTCGCATTAGTAAGAGTTTTAATTGCATTTGTAGCAGGTTCATAGATGCATATGGAATTGTTTTATCATGTGATAATAATATAAGAAATGTGTGGCAGCCATATGATGCATTGGGTACACAAAATTACAAGGATTGGATGAGTAGAGACATGTTGGAGATGAGCACCCCCACAGGGGATCACCATTTATTCTTTGAGAGAAGAAATGATGTATGTTTCGGTGCTTCCTGTCACATTGAGTTACATATGGTGGAGAGACTCAATATGATTTGGTCACACATTGAGGAATTCCATGTCTAGTGGGATATTTTAAAAAATGTTCAGTTTGGCATGGGGGGATATGAGCTTCTAGTATGGTGGTATGATTTTCACAACCTCATTTTCATCATCTACAATGATAAAATTTTGTTATTTTTACTGATGGGTGGAAGGAGGCAGATAAAACCATGCGATCCTAGAATTCTTCAGAATGACAGAGTTGAAAAGGGGGAAACAACATTTGGGTCCGTACAGAGGAGGCAATGGGATCCACGAATCCTACTCAGTTACCTTAACTGGGTTGGAAATTTTGCTAAAGGAAGTGGTCATCAAAGAAATGACTATGATCGGAGTGGTGCAGCAGAAACATGGTGGAAAAATTTGCATCACTCAATGGTGATTATGCTTGAGGAAAAGTAGACTTGGGAGGGGAGGATTGTCATATCCCCACATTTTGATCATCATAAGTGTTGGCCTTTCCTAGAACCAAGGGGGTCAAAAGATGCATTAAATAATTAACCTAGTATATTTGATTTAAAATGTTACTTAGGAGGAATATACTTGGTATATTAATTGTCATTAAATATTATTATGCAATTAATTATGTGGAAAATAAGTTTCCATTAACAGGAGGCCCACTTGGGAAAGCCAACTTGCCAAGGAGGAAATGGAATCTGTCATAGGAATGACAAAAGCCAAGAAAAGTTGTCAGCCACAAAAGAGGCAATTTAGACAAGGCAGGGTGTAATTTCCATTTGGAGACTCAGTCACAAAAGCATGAAGTTCAAAAAAAAATTCATAAGGAAAAATAACAACAATGGACCAAATGAGGGCGCAATTTCCCTTTTGGATTTCAGTCACAAAAGCAAGAAATCCAAGAAAAGTGGTCATAAGGAAAAATATAAACTCTCAGCCAAAGGATGGAAAATTTTCTAAATTAGATGGAATACAATGACAAGGAAACATATTAATGACACCTACTTGATAAAATTCTCAAGGAGGGTGCTTTCATGGTTAGGGTTAGGGTTTCTAAGTGGATGACTTCCACTCACAAGTAAGCTATTACCTATACCTTCTCAACAAGTCACCCATGGATCTATTTAAAGAAAAATTGAGCTCCTTTACTTAGGTTGGATAATGCATGTTGTGATATTGATTGAAGCTAAGCTTCATTACTGATTGTTATACCTCAACCTATTGGGAGATGTGACCCAAGTCCTCTCTTCCTCTTCCCAATTAGTATTCTCCCTTTATACTTTCAATGCAGGTGATGGTGAAATCATGATTAGAATAATAATTTAATATCATACATCGATAGAATCTTAGCCACCCATTGAATACAAGATCTAGTGAAGCCAAACTTCACCTATGCTCCTATTCCCAGTTTGATGAGAGATTTGGGCCTCCTGCCCTTAGTTTTGAATCCTATATGTGGAGATATCAATCCTCCAATATTGTTTATGTTATGTTCATCCTCAAGTATAATATTATCACTTATGTAATATAGTAATATTTCATGTTCTAGGAAGCTCTTATATTTAGTTTCCATGATTGAGCCTTATTTTCCCACTAGATGGGGTTTTTATCAGTTTATATGTTGAAGAGTGAAGTAATGATATGGAAAGGATTTATGAATGATATGATATGTAAAATAATTTCATATTATTCTATATTACATTTCATTACATTTCATTATGATTTATTCTTTCTTTATGATACAAAATTTACTAAATCTTGTGCACCCTAGCTAATTGACTAGTCTCGCCATTTCTGTAATTATGAGAGTTTTGTGAATTAGAATGAAATTAAAAAAAAAATTGTATTTTATTAATTGATTCCTCTATCCATAAAAACCTTCATACTGATATTTCATTGGATCTGTACTTTGTTTAAGAAGCCATCTTTGCGCAGCGTATCCCTAAGCCAAAATTGCCAATTTTCCCAATTCGTCTGAAACAAACCCAAACCTCTCCAGAACTATTCCTAACTATCCAATAAATTATTACATACCTTCTAAATTTATTATAACATCTCTTTACATTTACCCAAGACTCTGGTTGAAAGGATCTAAAGGAGTCTTCCTAGTTTCACGGCTGGGTGGTCCAGAAGCATGCGAGTATGTTTAAGCATAGATGAATTTGAAACCTAAATGGTCCTTGATATAAATGTTTTAGGGAATATTATATCATTTTCCTAAAATTTTCCTTGGTTTCTTCCCTCTTCCCGTTTCCCTGTTCATAAATTTCTTAGCAAAATACTCTTATCTGCATAGTCCAAAAATTGTTTGACTGAATCCAAGTTTTATATCAGAATTTTACATTAGATTTGGAGAAAGTTAGTGTTATGATATGTACATTACATCTTGGAACACTACAAATATGTATTACTGAATAATTTTAAAGTGAAGTCTTGACCTGTTGGGTACCATAAACCCTACCCTATAGTACCTTTCAAATGTCTGATAATTACTTTCACTGCCATCACATGTGTTTATTTGGGAGATGATTGGAATCTAGCAACCAATTCTACAGCTTACATCACATCCAGTATTGTATATTTCACATATAAAAATATTCCTATCTGTAGGATGGATTTTATGGTTGAGGCCAACTAAGGAAAACTAATCCACACAACGTGCTTACAGCAGCCCCCGCTATGTTTGGTATGATTAATTTTCATAGGTTAGGGTCATGTTACCCTCTAAGTTTTCACTGTTCTTAGGAAGAATATAATCACTTGAACTCAGAAAAAGTAAATCCTAAGTTAAATGCTAATCTAAATTAATCTATCTATGACCTATGAAATTTTCCCTAATTGTTTCTACTTGATTTAAATGTTAACCTAATTCTTCTCTCTTTATGAGAGAGTCTCTATTACGTTTCTATTTTGTTTTGAGTTTTGAAATAATAATTTAACCAAATATTTAAACAACTAACTTAGTTTTTTCCCTATTTAACAACTACTAAAATTAACTAAGAATGGAAACTAAAATAAATCTAAATGCAAATTAACTATTTGAATCTATCTCAGCTGAGAGAAAATTTCTATGACTAAGTTAAAAATAAGTTGATGATATAAATATGAGGGAGTAAAATAGCTTTAACTCAGAAAAATAATTTATCAGAGTTAAAATTATCACAACCTCGTGATTCGCAAAATTTTATGATGAAAAAGTAGTGAAATAAGAAATTATTTCACTATTCTAAGATCATAACTTATATCAAAGGTAATCAACGTTTCAACAATTCCAAATATTTGATTTTAATAATAATTCACTAATAATTTCCAAAATATTTATTAACATACAAATACTTTAATTCATTAACAAATGAATTAGACATATCATATCATCAATCCTATCAAGGAAACTTTAAAAAGAGGAATAATATGATTGCACCGAGAGAAGCGAGGTGCTCTCAGCCCAGTATGGGGGATATCTTGTCACGTTAGTCATGTTATGCTAGCCGACATAAAAAAAACATTATTTTAACCGACATAAATAAAAAAATAAAAAAATTATATTTTGGATTCATATATTTATATAGTGTAAACAAAAAAATTATGGAGAAAAACATGTCGCCTAATTTATCAAATAATAAAAAACCAATAATAAAACTAAATGAAAATTATTTAAAAGATCCATGTTAAACCCAGATTTACCAAACACTAAATGGATCAAAATGTTCGAGGTGTAATTTTTTATGAACATTTAAAAATTTAAGATAAAAATAACTTACACCTAATGAAATTGGATCCCTCTCGGTGCTTTCTAGATCCATATTTAAGCTGGATCTATGCTGGTATTAATATCAAAAATAGAAATAAATAATGATTGGAGAAGTTATTTGTAAAATATACACAAATCAAATCACAACATTATCATATATAAGTGTTATAGCGGATTTCACCACTCTAGGTGAATCACACTTTGTATGGCCTTCCCCTCTCCCGCTGCAGACTCTTTAGACCCCATGGACCATATTTTATCCTTTGATGTTTCCTTGATCATCCCTAAAACTATGTAAAAAATGATATACGCGGATTTTTACCCGATAACCGCGTACATACGCGAGTTTGACTCCTATAACCGCGTACATCGGGATGTGTGCATAGTCCAAATCCTTTTGGAGTTTTCCTTGACATGGATCCGACTCATTCGACTCCTGGCCTTCCATATGCCTTGAGATCACTCGGATTCAACCCTTCATTATCCCTTGTGAAGCTATATAAGGAACCCCTTGGTACATTGAAGGCATATAGAGAGATTGAAAGCAACGAAACTATAGTCCATTGTTGCCAGAATTTATGCTTGAGTCTGCATCCCTTTGTCCCTTTTGAGCACTTTTGTGTTCTTCCCAAGCTTGCCTTTTGCTAGTGAGCTTGCTATCGTGAGATGGAGGATTGAGGTGGTGGAGGCCCAAGTGGGGGATTTAGTTTCTTCGGTTCGCAGACGTGCCGTCAGAGGTTGTATCTATCTTGTAATCTCTTATTTATATCAATAAGAACTATCTTTTCCTGTCCAATGATGTGTATTTGATTGAATATTGTATCCATTGGAATATGTCAAATGCTTTTACATTATTGATTATATATGCTAGAATAGATCTAACACCATGATATATAGTATGCTTGTATTGTTTACTTGTTGTTGAGGAAGTATTATATCAATTCAAGCTGAATATTGGAAAGCTCAACGGGGATCTACTTCAACCGTCCGGAATAAGGTACGAGGTCTGATCCTTTAGTGTTAGACATTTTATTTCTATTGCATATTGGGAAAGATTGATTTCTGGAGTCAAAGCTGTCTGTTGTGGTACCCCAAGCCATAGGAATTTCTCTCCGTAACAATAAGTAAATGGAGAAATTCACATACAAAATATGTATATATGATAAGTTCCAAAGCTATAACAAACGGTACCAGTTCTGAAATTTAAGCTTCAAAGGCATACAGAGAAGGAAAAAAACTTCTTCAGAATATCCATGAGCGTAATATTAAACTTTCCTTATATGTTTTCTCAGTCATACTCCATCCCACAGTTAAGAAAAGTTTGTGAATCATATACAAAATGGTTACTAACCACTTCGATAATTTCCTGTACCCCATTTACAAAAATAGAACAATTTGTTTCTCAACAATTGTCAAGATAAAGAAAAAATAATTCCTATTATTACTCAGTCGATGAGACAATTCAACTAATTACCCAGTTAATAGGGGCACCTAGAAAAAATGATCATCTTTTGAAACAATAATCGTAACTATTGATTATATAACTATTCTATCATGCCAAAACATACTAAGAAATAACACATGCCATTCGGAAAAATTGATGATTTACAATTGGAACATGAAAAAACAGGGTACCTGTGACACATACGAAAAGAAACTTCATAAATATAAGAATTGTGAATGAGTAAATGTAAACAAAATTAATAATGGAACTCCTGTAGAATCTCTGATTCTACAGCGATGTCTATAAAATTATGATAAATAGAAATGGAAGATTTAATAAACCAATCTACCTGTATAGACAAAATGATAAAAAATTGGGTAAACAAGACTAAGTTACGTGAACCATCTTTCTGGATTGGATAACCTGTTTTTAAGCTTCAGAATCTTCTCTTCACGATAATTATCATTCTTCATTAGCTCATCATTAGATGCAGTAAGAAATTTCTTCATCAATTTTTATTTGTTTTTCTTTGCTCTCATTTATTTCCATCTATACAACCTACATTAACAATTCATTTTTCTGTTGATGTAATTTAGTTCTCAAGGTGTTACAGGCCACCTTTGCTTCTCTTAATTCACTCTCTAATTGGTCAACTTTATGTTCCAGAGGAAATTTAATATATTTTCGAATGGATTCTAAAGTGTCATCCTGAGAATTTTCATCACTTAATGACGACTTATATTGAAGATCCTATTCGTGTTTCCCTAAGTATGATGAATTACTGATAAAAACCCTCTCAGGAGACACGAGAGAATTACCAGGATTACTATTTTGTTAATTTTCACAATCATTCCAAGGAGTTTTATGAGGAGAATACTCATCTTCAGGATGACTGTAAACCTCAACAAAAATAGGTTCATCATTCTGTTCCATAGTTTTTAGCACATAAATATTTTCCATACTTATAGTAAATCGTAGATTTACTATCTCATATTTTCCTACAAATTGTTTAGTGGTTTTACAAACAAATCCAAGTTCTTCTTTCCCTATCACATTTTCACCCTTTTCTATAGTTATACATGGCTGTGAATTTTCAACAGTCAAATTAATAGGGTCTTCCGAAGACATGCATTCACCTTTTCCTTCTGCTTCACTATTTTCTTTAGACTACTTGGGAGGGTTAGATGTGTCTAATTACTCCATTTTAGCTACCAAGAAAATCTCATTGAGTCCCTTATGATTAGGTACAGGACAATCATCTTCAAATGATCTTCTTTGCTTAGGTTGAGTTTATTAATTCTTGCACATGATCTAGGAACTAGGAATCAAAATCATCAAAGAATTATTAACAAATACTCATGAATTGGAAAATAAATGGAACCAAAATAGGTTTCCTCTCTGAATATTTTTAAACAATAATGGGTTACAATTTCCATGCTGAGAAATGGCTTAACTCCATGAAGAATTCGAATACCTAAGGAGACAATTCGAATTCAGTGAGTGAGTCTAGCTTAACTGACTCTTTGCCATGCAATCTCACTCAGTTAACCACTTGACCAAAACCCTAATTGACTCACCAAACCCTAACTGAAGTCGGAGTGCAATAAATGTATCAAGAGCTAGTCCTGCATGACTCCAATGAATCCTGATGAGGTTAACTGAAGCTGAACTGACCATCAGAAGTTGGTGGAGGCGCCTTGTTGACTCCAGTTCATTAAATAATAATAAATAATCATTAAATAATATATTTAATGAATGGAGGCGCCTTAACTGACTGTAACTGAATGGTTGAACTGAAAGTAACCGCCAGTTCGCAATTATGTGCATTAATGTCACACAGATCACCCCTTGAGTGCTCCAGTTAGCCTCCTTGACTGTAGGTAGGCATGGGAGTGACTGGGATGATGGTAATTAATGCTCCACTAATGTCAATTAAACTTAGGATAGTGGTTTAACTAGGCCAATTTGACCGAAAGAGTGTGTATGATGGTAAATGTCTCCAACACCCCCCCTTAAGCTATACTCAGGAAGAGTTAGAAAACATAGATGCATAAAAATTCTAGGGCCCTGGAAACAAAGGCCATAGGTCACCCTGTACAATAAAGTAACTAAAACAATGCTCAAAACAAACTAAGTGAGGAAAAGAGGGAAACCCAGTGGGAAAAAGCCCCCCCTCAAGCTGAACACTGAAAGTATTCTGGATCACCCTAATGAACTCACCCCCAATAATGAATGGAGGTAATTGAACTTCTTTTTTGAAAAGCTCTTGGTGAAGATGTCTGCAATCTGCTCATCAGTCGAGAAGTATTGTAGAATGATGGTCCTGTCATGCACTAGCTCCCTGATGTAGTGCATGTGAATCTCTACATGCTTGGTCCTCTTCCTGGTAATTGGATCCGTGGATATCTTAATAGCACTATGATTGTCACAAAAGAGGACAGTGGACAAAGTACTACCAAGATCAAACTCTGAAAGAATGCCTTGCAACCAAACTACTTGGATGCAAGCATTCACCGCTCCTCGATACTCGGCCTCTGCTGAAGATAGTGCTATGGAAGCCTACTTTTTTCTTGACCAGCAAATAGGGCCACCACCAAACATGAATACATATCTAGAATTTGACTTCCGATCAATAGAATCACCTGCCCAATCGAAATTTGTGTATCCAACCAGCTCTAGCTCAGAGTCTGCAGCATAGTGAATGCCGTAGGTCTTGGTTCCCTGAATGTACTGGAGGATCCTCTTGGCTGTATTCCAATGAAGATCATGAGGCTGCTGCATGTATATTGATACAGCATTCACAACATAACAAATATCAGGCCTATAATGTGTCAAGTACAACAAGCTACCAATCAGCTGTCGATAGATAGTGCAGTCCATGGGAGGTGTGCTTTTTCCTTCTTCAAGGCTGATCCCTGAAAGGAAAGGGAATGGTGCAGGCATAAATTCAGCTATGTTAAACTTAAATAACAGGTCTGAAATATATTTTTACTGAGTGACCATAATCCCATAATAATTTTGCTTGATTTCGAGCCCCAAAAATTGTTTTAGAAGCCCCAAATCACTCATTTCAAAGGCATTGTGGAGAGTAATTTTGATGGCTGAAATGGAGGCAATTGTGCTGCCTGTGATCAGTAAGTCATCAACATATAAAACAATTATAATTATATGACCATAATTCTGCTGTAAATACACATTTTGATCTGATCTACATCTCTGAAAGTTTTGCAAGAGAAGGAAGGCATCCATCTTGGAATACCACTCTCTTGGGGCATGTTTTAACCCGTATAGTGACTTATTTAGCTTGCAAACCAAAGATGGATCAGTGATATAGCCCTTAGGATGCTTCATGTATATCTCCTCATGAATATATCCATGTAGAAAGGCTGACTTAACATCCATGTGATGCACCTCCCAGTGCTTGGATGCGAAAATAGCCAAAACAAGGCGGATGGAGTCCATTTTTGCAATCGGTGCAAAGGTCTCATGGTATTCCACTCCTTGGACCTAAGAGAAACATTTTGCTACTAGCCTTGCCTTATATTTTCAGTTTCTTCCATCAGCATCAACCTTTTTTCGAAACACCCACTTGCATTGAACCAATTTCCTTCCCAGAGGAAGAAGAACTAGCTCCCAAGTAGTGTTTTTCTGAAGAGAATTCATGTCTTCATCCATGGCAACTTTCCATCTCGGATCCTTCCGATAATGGTAGTAGGATTTTGGATCTGAACTAATCATCAAATATCAATTTTCTGATAGAAAATTATCAGAACAAGAGAGTGCAATACCTGCTCTTTGGAAATCAGACCGGGTTCTCATTGGATCATCCAGATTTCCAATGTTGTCTCCTGCGGAGGAGAGTGTCTGTCGGGCCCATGTAGGAAGATGATTTTGCACTTCAGGTTCTGATTCAATATATGATGTTTGCTACACACTGATATCAGAAATCAAAGGATCCAAATCAGGGTCATCACCCCCAATTTCATCATCCAAATATTCAGTGGAATAGGAAGGAATTTCAGCAGTTTTCTCCTCCACTAGTTCCACCTCCTGAAGAGGCTCATCGAACTTGAAACTTCTCTCGATCATGATATGTTTGGTCTTGATATCCAGAAGCTTGAATCCTTTAGATTCATCAGGATATCCAATAAATATACATTCTATGCTCTGCGGTTGCAAAGCCCTTCTTTTATCAAGCAGAATATGGGCACATGTAGTGGACCCAAACACCCGTAGGTTCGACACATATGGCTTGTGTCCAAAGTATGCTTCAAAAGGAGTCTTTCCTTTCATTGATGAATGTGGAACCCTGTTCTGAATTTATGCTGCAGCATGCATGGCTTCAGCCCACAAATTTGCAGCAAGCTTCTTTGACTCCAACATACAGGTGGTCATCTCTTTGAGAGACCGGTTCTTCCTTTCCGCTACTCCATTCTGCTAGGGAGTGTAGGGAATTGAATGTTGGACCTGAATACCAATTTGGGAGAAAATGTACAGAAACTCATTACTGACATACTCCCCTCCATTATCATATCTCAAGATCTTGATCTTAAGCCCAGAGGCATTTTCGATCAAAGCCTTCAATTCAGAAAATTTCTCACATACTTCTGATTTCTTTTTGAGAAAGAAAACCCATGTATACCTTGAAAAATCATCAATAAAGGTAAGGAGGTACCTTGATACATTCATGGATGTGATAGGAATTGGACCACTGATATCAGAATGTATCAGCCCCAATATGTGTAGCTCAGTTTGCCTTCCCCCGATCAAACTTGTGCTCAGGGTGTTTTCCAATCACACAACCCTTGCAGACTCCTGTGGTTGCCTTGATGACCGGAAGGCCTTCAACCATGGAGTTTTTCTGTAATTGCTGCAAATATTTGAAATTAATATGGCCAAACCTTTCATGCCATAGCCTACTAACCTCATTTCCATGAGTTAGCAAAGCGGTGGGCTTTGCATCCGTAACAAAGTGAGAGAACTCATAGGCTTTTGCATGATGATTTGCATGGCCTTTTGCAATGAGTTTCCCGGATGCAATTTCTGTTATATCCACATCATTTTGGATGAAAGAGACCCTCTTAGGCATTCTTGTATGTGTCATTTGATATACACTAAGGATATTTTCTGCTAGAGATGGTACATACAAAACATTAGAAAAAAAACCATTTTTTAGATCTACAGTACCTTGTCCTTTGGTAATGATGGTGGAGTCATCTCCCAAGTGGATGGGAATGGATTTGCTGGTCTCCAAGGATGAAAAGGAGTATTTTTCAGCCATCATGTGATTCAAAGCTCCAGTTTCAATCAGCAGTGATTTGGACTTCGAAGTGCTTGCCATGAGGGCATGACCTTTCTCATGCTGTGGTTCCCGATCTTGGTGATCTCTCCTCCGAAAGCTCTCCGGAATATTGATGTGATTCCTCTCAAGGAGAGAGGTTTCTTAATCAAGCTTTTTCTTCATGCAGGCATGTTCAGGGTGAAAACCCTTCCTGCAGTAAGAACACCTGACTTTTTCTTTCCCATTGTGCCCTTTTCCTTTGTTCTTCCTTGAGCTGGAAGATTCATCATGCTGCTGATTTTCAAATCTAGGATTTGGAGCATCAAATTTAGTTTTCTGATTTTTCTGCTGCTTTCCTTTACCCTTCATATATTTGGGCCTCGAGACATGGAGGGCTTGATCACGGGAAGATAGGATGATCCCCATCTGGACAAGCTTGTCATGTTCACTAGTTAGGGACTCAATGAAGGCATTGAGTGCAGGCATCTTCCATCCGGGTGTTGTGAGCTTCCCTGCACGGAATGTAGAAACAAAAACTGAATAATCACCCCTGTGTTTGGAGAGGATGGCTAGGATGAGCTGATCATCTTCCTTCTCCACTTTGCATTGCTTCAAGAGAAAAACAACATGCTTGAACTTTGTAAAGAATTCATTCAGAGTCTCGAAATTGGAAGGTTGGAGAGACATGAGTTCATTTTCGAGTTGATAAAATCTCATGTCATCATGCTTTCCATACATAGATTCCAATTTGTCCCATATTTCTTTTGGTGTCTTCAGATCCGTAAGATGGAAGAGAAGCTCATCGGAAATAGAGAGGCATAAGAAACCGAAGGCTTCATCCTTCTTGTTCAAGAATCTTGATTTTTCTATCGCGGATCCAGGCTCAGGTTCAGTGTCCATGGTGACTATAAAGATTTCTTTGCATTTCAGCTGATTTTCCATTTTATCTTTCCATGTGTGGAAATTGAATGGAGTCAACATAGGTACTGAGGAGGCCATCTGGATTTGCTGTAGCGAATGCTTCACCTGTAGAAACCTGAAAATCAAAATAGAAAAGGAAAAATAAGGTCAGACAGCCTGCACATTTAGGCTTTCATCACACCCAGCATAGTCAATCAAGCAAGATTTATCAACAAGTTCTTTACTTGGGGTATTAAGTGGTAAGCCTTGGCTTCTGGTGTAGTGCTGGAATTTTGAGCTATTGCTCACTTCTTATGGAGAAATCTGTCAAAAATATTGTTTTTGAGAGATTGTTCTTCGTCTCGCTGCATGCTCTGATACCATATTAATTCTTGCACATGATCTAGGAACTAGGAATCAAAATCATCAAAGAATTATTAACAAATACTCATGAATTGGAAAATAACTAGAACCAAAATAGGTTTCCTCTCTGTATATTTTATAAACAATAATGGGTTACAATTTCCATGCTGAGCAATGGCTTAACTCCATGAAGAATTTGAATACCTAAGGATACAATTCGAATTCAGTGAGTGATTCTAGCTTAACTGACTCTTTGCCATGCAATCTCACTCAATTAACCACTTGACCAAAACCCTAATTGACTCACCAAACCCTAACTAAAGTCGGAGTGCAATAAATTACTGAATCTCAATTGAAGGAGATCAAACACATGTCATAGAAATCCAACCATCAAGAGCTAGTCCTACATGACTCCAATGAACCCTCATGAGGTTAACTGAAGCTGAACTGACCATCAGAAGTTGGTGGAGGCGCCTTGTTGACTCCAGTTCATTAAATAATAATAAATAATCATTAAATAATATATTTAATGAATGGAGGTGCCTTAACTGACTGTAACTAAATGGTTGAATTGAAAGTAACCACCAGTTAGCAATTAGGTGCATTAATGTCACACAGATCACCCTTGGAGTGCTCCAGTTAGCCTCCTTGACTGTAGGAGAAGGCTAAGTTAGCCTCCTTGACTGTAGGTAGGCGTGGGAGCGACTGGGATGATGGTAATTAATGCTCCACTGATGTCAATTAAACTTAGGATAGTGGTTTAACTAGGCCAATTTGACCGAAAGAGTGTGTATGATGGTAAATGTCTCCAACAGAGTTTTAGGTAAACAAGTAGGCCAAAATTGATTCAACCCAAACTCATTTCCATCTAAGAACTCATCCCAAGTTTGGATTACTGTAGCTAACTGGTATTGAATGAGCATTTTAATTAATCCATAATGAAACATGATACAGTCTAGATTACCAATTGTGTGTTGTAATGTCACAACCATTTTATGTAAACTATGTAGCAGGAAGTAAGGAAAATTCAATTTCAGAGGTTTTAATGCCATTGAAATCCTAAGATGATACAATTGAACCCGCGAGTAGCGAGCGCCACACGAAATATACCTGGAGATGATTTGAAAGGGGGTCTACCACTGAGTCTTCAAGTATTTGATAGGAAAACTAAATTTTAGATGGGAATCTTCCTTAGATAATTGCAAAATAAAATGTTTGAACTTCCTCTTGTCTATCTTCAACCCATTGAACCAGCTCTCTCTAGAACGTGGAAGATTACTGGCCTTAGAGATAAAATATTCATCAATCACCAATTGTAAATCGCCCACCTTAGCGGTATTTCCATCAAAGGAGAAAGCAAATTGTCGGGATACCTCCACGTTGTGCCCACTGAATCCAAAGAAGAATGGTTTCCAACCAATTTTTCCAAATAATGCAATGGAATCTGGATTAACTTCTAATAATTCATGCCCAGAGACCTCAAATCAACTCAAAGGAGCCATCTTCTCAATCACAAGTTCTACTTTCAAGAAAGGGTCGTATGGCATGGTGACAACAAAGGGAATGGGGATACATGAATGTATAGACATAACGAAACCCTTGCTTGTTTCAATTGAGACGAGGACAAACCATAAACTCATGAGAACTACCATCATTCCACTATCTAAAATGTGCGAAGTAATAAAACCATAATGATATGACAAGTGAAATCATAACTCCATAGATAAATTATAACCAGAATAGGTTTTCGAAATCTTTATGGAGATTTGGCATAACCATCAATTCAACTTCCCATAGTTAACAAGTGTCCAAAAATGTACAATTCGTGTTGCATAATCATGGTATGCCAGCCACGAAGTGTTAATGGTTTTAGTTTTGTATGATTATTCATCATAGCTACCGGATGATTCAACAAGAGAAATAAAAAACTTATGGTTTTATTTATTTACAAATGCATAGACTCAATTTTAAATATTTGTAACGTTTCTGAATGTTAAAATATATTTGTTAGGTCTATAACATTTAATATGTAATAAAACTATATTATTAACCCAAATTATATAAAAACATTACAAATCAATCATGAATACTTTGTCTAGCATTATATCCCAAACATATTAATAAAACTTCGAAGAATTCATATAGAAGATGAGAAATTGGATAAGCCAATTCGATTTGATTTAAAGGATCAATTTAATAAGCTGTAAATCAAATATCTTAAACAACATATACAATAAGAATATTAAATAATGAAAAATTGATTATATATAAAATTAATTTTAACAGCTGCTAAATGAACTAACCATATAAATGATATCTTAACCAACTCAAATCAAAATGATTTCCAAGATCCCAACTTGATCAGTAAATCTTCCCTAATTGAGAGTACCTTCAGAATCCAAGATTCTGAAGGCACTCTTTAATAATTTTTAAACAATTAAGGGAACTGATTAAATTTTATTAAGTAAAAACAAAACAAAAAATTGAGAGGGTTGTTTCCTGTCAACAATTGGCGATAAACCTGGGCGAACCTCCTGATTCACAAAATTTTATGATGAAAAAGTAGTGAAATAAGAAATTATTTCATTATTATAAGATCATAACTATCAAACATAATCAACATTTCAGCAATTCCAAATATTTGATTTGAATAATAATTCAGTACTAATTTTCAAAATATTTATGAACATAGAAATATTTTAATTCACTAGAAATTGAATTAGAGATATCATATCATCAATCCCATCAAGGAAACTTTAACAAGAGGAATAATATGATATTATTATCAAACATATAAATAACTAATGATTGGACCAGTTATTTGTAAAATATACACAAATCACATCACAACATGATCATATATAAGTAAATGTATAAATTCACATACAAAATATGTATATAAGATAAGTTTCAAAGCTGTAACAAACGATACCAGTTCTGAAATTTAAGCTTCAAATACATACAGAGAAGGAAAAATGTGCTTTAGAATATCCACAAGTGTAATATTAAACTTTTAGTATATGTTTTCTTAGTCATACTATTGTTAGGAATTATGCAATTGGTGCGGGCACCATTTGTTCCTCTGCCTTGTAAGTCACAAGCACAGAACACAAAGGCATAGCAGTTGATCCTTTCCTTAAGTAATCAATTTAAACAACATGAAATAAAATATACCTTAGACCTAGATCTCTTTGTCTTTGCTCCAAAATCCCTTGCAATGGTTCAATACCTGCAGAACAGATCAAAAGAAAAACAAACAAGATGAGAGCATCATGATAGATTAGTTACTTATATCAGTGATAAAGGAATCTGATAATATCCATCTGATATTAACCACACATCAAATATAGGAAAGGGGAACACATTTGTATTAAATATATGAGGATAAAGTTACAACCAAGACTTGATGTTGATGGCTTCAACTTCTACAAGAAATCTACAATCCTTCACAATTATGAGCATCTCTTCACATATAAGCCAACTCCACTTTTCCTCTAACTCAGACTTCAATCCAATAGCATAAGGATGCTTTATTTTGGCCTCCTCCACTCACATCATGAAGGCTTCATTTATAGACCCAAAACAAATGAGATTGAATTGGAAATGGATAGGAGGTGATCCCAACAGGTAAGGGAGGTGAATTCCACCTCTCCCAAGCAAATAGGAACTGACTCCATAGAGGCTTCCGCAAGGAAGCTTCCAAAACCTTATTTTTTCCCCTTTTTGGCCTATCAGTGTACTGAGAAGAAGAGGTAAAGGCGCTAACCTAATTTATTTCCAAAGAAAAGGCATGTTGATGCTCCTTGATCCACTTTTGAAGGCATCGTCGACGCTCTGTGAAAAGAGGGTAAAGGCATCATCCCTCCAAAATATGGAAAAAAGGCTAACCAAGGTGTCTTGGGTTAGGGTTTTTGAAAGACTAACAGGAAATACGGAATTTCCAAGTGCAAGAGAATGCCCCCCAAAGTATGAATATCGAAGGAAGTGATAGGTGAAATAGTTTGCAATATATTAGTCTAGTATAGATGCAATGATAGATGAGCTTATAAGTGACAGAGGACCAATAACTGACTTACCCAAATCAACCATGGATGCAAACCAATACACTGCAGATCCACGATGATGACCATTTCATGGCTACTAATAATACACTATAGATCCATAAACAACTGATATAGGAGGTGGAACATGGCTACATAACATATAAATTAGATCCATGTCATCTAACCTCAAAATAAATAACACAACCACCAAACATACAATGTGGATCCATGTCAAAAATATGAATGATCTCCAAACACAACCTAAGCATAGGAAACCATAGTGACGTAGCCTAACCACTCAGGGTATTTATCCCAATTCACAACTAATACGATTCTAACCATGTGAATAGATGTCTTGACGTTGAACATGGTAGAAACCACTTGATTACCAGTCATTGATGTAAAATGTTAACAAGTGCGAGGGAATCATCATTAATATCAATGATTCCCAAGGTATCTAAGTACATTCTTCCAAGTGTGAATAGATGTTTTGAAATAGAACACTTGATAGAATCTTTCAATCAGAGGTCATTGATGAAAACCTACTATTGAAAGCAAGTAAACCTGCCATTGAGGCATGCAGGCTTCAAGGTACTTGACTAGGTTTCTAGGTCTAATTCTAGGATAATGAGCTGAAGTCGATAGGAACAGACTTGTCAAAGGAGGGCCATGATGATTTACACATTAGTGACACGAAACATGGAACAAAAGTTGATTTGAAGTGATGAAATTGACTCAGACATGACTGACTTTATGGATAGGTAAAGTTACTGACGAGTTATTTTTTGGAAGAGACAACCTTTGAACAATTTGAGACATGAAAAATGACTTGGAAACATTGACTTGACGAGACCAGAACTAGGTGTAATGCAAGGAATATGACAGAGCATTCTTTGAATTGACTCAAAGGAGCCAGGTGAATCGCATAAGTGGATCGACTCAGAGACAAGATGAAAACCCAACTGTTTAGATATGTAAATGCAGACAGGTGCCCTGTTCAAAGGTGGACTGTAGACTCCCATAAATACAAATGAAAAACATTCACCTTTACCTTAATTTCCCCATATTTAACTGATGAGTTCGTCTTTTTATTTTTATGAGTTCAAAGAGGGTAACAAACACTCGTTACAGCTCATCAAGTGATGAGTCCATTCTCACATGTTTTATGAACCTAAGAAAAGAGAGGTTCATTCCCAGAAAGGGTCCTTCATCGTTTGATTGTACAAGTCCAATGAAAGCAAGATTATTTGTTGTTTCATGTTTAGAGAGCCTGAAATGACTAAGAAGACTCCAAAAGGTCCCTTTTCATAAATAGGCCTAGTTGGTCCAAAAAAGAGATAACCTACCACCGACTAGTCAACCGTTCTGATACCTTTACAAGCATGAACGTAACAAGTTCGCTTGGAAATATTTTTGTGTTTTTAAGGAGACTAAAAAGAGCTTAAATATAAATTTGTAACGGGTTTCCTTTTCCATAACCCACTTTTAATGAGTATGAAAAAGCGAAAAAGTAGACTCGACACTCTTCTACTTATGATTTAACAAGCATGTGAAAAGTGCATAAAAATGCTCGATACTTTTTCATTTCAACCTGTTGAGGCCTAGAAATTCGCAGGCAACAACAGCAAGGGATTCTCCCCAGTCAACGTTTCCAACTAGCCCGTGACTATTTGGTATGGGGAATCCGTCCAGTTTGCGGTCCGGCTACCGTAGGTCAAAGTAACAAAAACAAAGGTTTTACCGGTTGCAGCCCGGTCCACCGTGTATTTCATATTTTTTTGACTTATAGTATGATATGCACGTGCCTAATTAACAATGCAGGGTGATAAAGATGCAAAGAGTAGTCACAATGTGATGCGCAGGTTCTTACCTCTCGTCTTAGACTCACAAGCATCCAAATCATGCAAGAAAATAAATACTAACTAAACTATCTCTAGAGAGCCGGGTATTCATTCATGAGTAATGCACCCCTTTTCATGTGTTATGGAAAATCACAGATAGCTATTCTTATAACCAAACATATAAACATGAATAAAAGTATATATGATAAGATAGCTCATCAATAGTTAAAATTTTCATTACTCATAGTGGAAATGACATCATAAAGGTACTGAAGAACATTCAGACAAGAACATAGGTTCAAGAAATTAGAACACTCTTACAGCTAATGAGGCACAGCTGAAAACGAAATAGTTCACATTCAACATTGCTCATTTAATCACATTGACATATTCCACATAGTACTTTCTCCAACAAGAAAAATTTGCAATCTTTGGTTGTAAAATGAAATAGTTCCTCTTACAAGCATTAAGTTACAAGTTTTTCCAGGGAAAAATCCTTTGTAACTTCTAACTTTCAAATATTTAAACAAAATCAGCAGACCGCTTGGGTTTCCCTCAAACGTGTGACTCTTCGGTTCCTCGAGCATTTCATATCCCTCCTTTCATCTTTTCTTCGTATGCTCATGATCAACTGAGTACCTGCTGGACCTTTCAGATCTGTGCTTTTGTTGCTTTTGATTTTGTCTTTTCCTTTGCTTGTCTCCCTTGCGAATCTGCCGGTTTTGATTTGATTTTTACAAAACTTTCAAGCTACGCCTTCATGTCGCGGTCACCCCAACAGTCCCTTGAGTTCTTCCTGCAATCAATTACTGTGCATCATTCATTGGAATGACATTTTAAACGTTAAATTAAAACACCTGGAATGGCTAATCCACAAGAAAATGGCCAGGTGCACCCCTTGATCTGATAATTTTAACAAACGCTGCCATCACTACCTCGTTCACTTACAACCTTAATAGATATCATTCATGATGGAAAACGGAAAACTTGACAACGACTCAAAATACTTACATCAGAAGCGTAGCTCATTCACAGCCGCAACGGCGGATTCTGACAAGAATGGGTACTGCGAAATACTTTAGGCATATCAGAAGTCGAAAGAGTTTCGACATCGGAAGACGAAATATTTTCCCAGCCGCAACGGCGGAAAAGAAAAAGCTAAAGACACGCGAAATGCGGGCAGGAAAAGTTCTAAGTCGGAAGTCAGAGGGATTTACATCGGAATCCAAATGACTTTCATAGCCACAACGACAGAAAAGGAAAGGTTAAGGATACGCGACCCGCGGGTGGGAAAAATCTCCATCAGACATCGGAAGGTTTTACACTTCAGAAGCTTAAACACTTTGGGAGCCGCAATGGTGGAAGAAGAAAAAGTTATGGGAAAGTGACTCAAATACTGACACGTCGGCTGGCGGAGCGTTTTAGACTTCGGGCGCTTAGTCGATTTGGGAGCCGCAACGGCAGAAGAGGAAAGGCTATGACTTCCGATTAAACAAATTAACGCCCGACCAATGGAAATTATTAAGTGTTTGGACAGCTTTAAAATTAAAGAGCGGTCAAAATCCATTTCACCTTCGAAATAGTGGCCCATCAAAGAACAATTAGCAACATTAAACTCAAATATGCAACACGCAGAAAACTTCAAACACAAACAACCTCCAGAGACGGGCTGCAAGTAAACCGTTAAAATCATCTAAAATTAAAACATGACCGAAAATTCACGGATAAACGACTTGAAAAGAGCTCTAAATCATGAGGAGGGGACCAAAATTTAAGAAATTTGGGGAAAACAGTTGTAGCCGCAACAATTGGCGATTACCTGGTGAACCTATATCTCTGGGCAATTATTCTTTGAGTGACAGACTGTTTAACAACAAATGCATCTATTGAATTCTTCCAGCTATCTGGATTTCTCAAATGATGGAAGTGTGTACCTTTAATCATTGATGATAGTCCAATTTGGGAGAGTGGAAACCAAGATTTTCAAGTCCAGATAACTCTGTTGAGGCCAGAGGATGAATTTCATTTATTACTTTTGTCTTCAGCTAGCTAATAGCTTGGACACCACAGGATTGTAGCATATGGTAAACAGAATTATTCGTTTGTTCCTCATTCCCATGCCACTTTAGCACTTTTTTGTGCTTTTGGACTTTTGTCCCTTTTCATATGAGTCCTCCTGCATGCCTTTCTTTCTGAATTTTAATTCAGGCTCCTCTATCCCATAGTGTCCTTGTGTAAGCGATGTATTTCATGTTTCAGCTCATGGACGGAGAGGAACTTTCGTCAATTTAGTACTTATGATTCATCATTTGCTTTGATGTATGATGCTTTCATAGGAGTTTTTTTTTCTCTTATTTTCCTTTTGGCATTCGTTTCTTGGCATGGGATCATTTATATTTAATATACTGTTCACCTTGCTCCTTTCCATGGGTCCTTTGCTGTCGTCCCTTAGAACATTTTAAGTGTGACGTGGATGGAGCCTCAACATAGTATTCCAAACTCTTTGAATCCGGTTTATTTCACAGGGGTTAAGAAGGAATTCAATGCACTCAGAGCTATTCAAGAAAACTGCTAAACTGGAAGAAGTTATTTTAGACAAATAGCCACACACAGTCTGATGCCCAAAAATGTTTATCATTCCCAAAAATTGTGGTGTTCCCCATGCAACCACGGGCTCATTCTCTTTATTGAAATCAAGAAACTCAAACTAAAACCAACTGAAAAAACGTGACTCAAAAGACAGCCAAACAAAATATTTATATACAAGACAAAAGAACTCAAACAAATCCTCATGAAAATTAAGGCTTGAGAACCAAACCATTTACTAGTAAGTTCTCTTCCCAACCCTGCAGATCCTGCAACTTATAAGTGGAAGGGCCAAGCTTCGCCACAATATGAAAAGGGCCTACCCACAACTGCTAGAATTTAGTATGCTTTCCTTTCTCATCATGGGGGTGATCCCACTTGAGAACCAGATCTCCCACTTCAAACTCTTTTGTTCCTACCTTATGTTTGTCAAACCATCTCTTTATTACCTCCTGTTGTTGCTTAAAGTGCTCTCTGGATTTAGATCTAGCGTCTTCTGATTTCAGGAGATTATTTATCCTTATTTGCAAAACCTCATCATCTGACCCTCTAGATTCTTGAGCTATTATGGAAGAAGGTAGCATCATATTGGGAGGAAGAATGGCTTCTTTACCGTAGACAAGGGTGTATGGAGATACTCCAATTGAAGACTTGGGGGTGACTCTATCAGCCCAAAGGGAATTAGGTAGCGCTGAGTGCCAACTCCTCTGGTTTTCTATTACAGTCTTCTTTAAAATTCTAATCAGATTTTTGTTAGATGATTCAGCTAGGCCATTTCCTTATGGATAGTAATTAGCAGAATAATGCAATTTTATCCCTTTATCATGAGCAAAAGCAGTTAATTTAATTGATGAGAATTAATTAGCATTATTAAATACTATCGAAACTGGAACTCCAAACCTGGTCATGATATGATCTTGTAGGAAGATGATGACCTCGTCTTCATTTATCTTGCACAGCGGGATAGCTTCGACCCAGTGAGTGAAATAATCGGTCACGGTCAGAATGTACTTGTGTTGCAGGGAGGAATTTGGTTTTATTTCTCCAATAATATCCAACCCCCATTGCTCGACTGGCTCCGTAATCATCACAGGTTTTAGGGGTGCCGCTACTCTAGGTTGTCTCCCACTACACCTTTGACAAATATCACACTTGCTGACGTGTGCGTGTGCATATTTGAAGAGCGTAGGCCAGTACTAACCTGCTCTAAGGATTTTGTGGGCTGTAGTGTCTCCTGAATAATGCCCCCCAACAGGCCTGTCATGCAAATCTGTCATTACTTTATTCACATCTTCTTTCTCTAAGCATCTCAGGAGAACTCCGTCATAGTTTTTCCTGAATAATATTCCTTCAACAATTTGATAGGATGTTGATTTGAGATGTAGCACTCTTCTTTGCTTAGAATTCCAATGCTCTGGAAACAACCCTGTCTGCAGGTAATGCACGAGGTCTCTGTACCAAGACTTGGGAGTTGTAAACAAAGGACCTACCTTCATTACATGTATTTCGGCTTCAGCCTCCCAGGCGTGTTCTTCATTTTTTTCCATTTTCAGTCATCAGTTTGCACAACCCTTGTCCTTTAACTATAGAGGCTGGATTGAATTCAAGGTCGTACTCTTGAAGAGTTTTTAATCAGTTGCCCCTTCTTTCTCCTAACTCCTTCTGTACAAGAAGGGACCTTACAGCTGGGTAAGGGACGATCACCTTGGTTCGATTTTTTAAAATATAAGGCCTGAATTAATTTACTACTTTAAATACTACATAAGCTTGTTTATCAATGGCTGGGTAATTTAATTCAACCCCTTGAAGACCAGTGCTCATGAAAGATATTGGGAATTCATTCCCCCCATCTTCCTTTTGTGTAAGCACAGCTGTTAGCGAATCATCGGATGTAAAGGTATACAGAATAAAGTCTTTATCAAAATCTGGGATCTTTAGGGAGGGTGCGTGTGCAACAGTAGTTTTAATTTTGCTGAATGCGTTCTTCTCAATCTCGGTCCATTTGAATTGTGCATTTTGCTTCACCATCTGCTGCAGCGGCTTGATAATCTAAGCAAAATCAGGCGCAAATCTTCGCACGAAGTTTATAGTTCCCATAAATGATTGCATCCCTTTTTTATTATGGGGTAACGGGATCTGTTCAATGGCCTTAATTATTTCTCGATCTATAGAGATTCCTTTCTTTGAAACTATATGACCCAACAATTTTCCCTCCATGACAACGAACACACATTTTTTGGGATTGAGTGAGATGCCATATTTCCGACAGCGTTCAAAAATATGCCTTAAATGGAACGCATGCTCTTCTCTCTTCTTTGAGAATATCGTGATATCATCAAGGTACACTACAACACTACGGCCAATCAATCCACGTGAGGCTATATCCATAGCCCTCTGAAACATTGCTCCAGCATTTATAAGCCCAAAAGGCATCCTTCTGTACGCAAAGGTTCCCCATTTGGTCCTGAACGTTGTCTTCAATCTATCTTCTTCGGCTACTAATACTTGATTGTAGCCAGAGAAACCATCTAATAACGAAAACAGTTCAGAACCTGAGACCATTTGTAGCAATTGCTCCATGGGTGGCACAGGATAGCTATCTTTATCGGAAGCACGGTTTAAATTCCTGAAATCCACGCAGAGTCTGATTTCTCCAGATTTTTTTCTCAGAGTGTCTGACCTTAAAAATGATTCTAGCATCCAATAATTTCTTCACTTCACTCTGAATCAGTGGTTCCAATTTTGGATGCATTTTTCTTAACAGTTGTTGATACGGCTTGACACCAATTTTGATGGGAATAACATGTTTGATGATGCCGGTGTCGTATGTTTTCAAATCTTCGTATGCCATGTGAAAACATCTTTATATTGTTTAAATAGACTGACGAACTTGTCTCTTTTTGCTGGTGAACAACATTTGCCAAGATTCAAAAATTTAGGATTCGTCTCAGTCCCTAAATTTATCATCTTGAACTGTAGAGATGAGTTGCGGGTCTTCACGTTGGCTGGTCTTCTAAAATTTTCATTTAAATCGAACATTCTTTCTAACGTTCTGACTCCTTTACGGATGAAATTATCATACTTCAGCTCAACCTGATGTTCTTCATCGTCTATAATTGCTCCTTTAAATATCTCGTCATTTGTTAAACATTCTATAATCTGTTGGTCATCATCGAACACTCGTAGGTTGGTAATCATATCAGGTACTGAGGGCCTAAAAAGTAATTCAACAGAGCATCGATTATTAGTAGGTACCATCCTAGCGGCTGATGTGGCCAACAGGTCAGCTGCTGCATTTTTAAGTCTTGGAATTGAAATAATATTGAATGCATTAAAACATTTAAGCAGGTCCCATACCTCATTTTGGTAAGCCTTTAAGTGAGGAGAAACACAATGTATTTTATTCCAGATTTGTTTCACAATAATTTCGGAATCTCCAAAAACTTTTATATTACTTACCTTTAATTCAATCGCTTTCCTTAAGCCCTGCACTAGTGCTTCGTACTCAGCTGTATTATTCGTACATTCAAACTCTAATCTACATGAGAGAAAATGTTTATTCTTCTGGGGGTCGATTAGGACATAGCTAGCCCCTGACCCTTCTAATGTCTTAGAGCCATCAAAAAACAAAGTCCAAAAATCACTAACTACTGCATGCGAATCTACTCCTACTGCTAAGTTTACTATGTTACAGTCAATCTCATCAGCCTATGAGAATCGAAGGAGATCAGGCTGAGTGTCTGATGTGTTGCTGGCTTCTTCTGCTTGGTAGTTTCCTGGTTCCAACTCAATAAAATAGTTTCCCAATACAGAATCCACTGGTTCATTCTTCTCATCCAATTGAATAATGTTGTATTTCATGTGGGGCTCCCTCAAAATCTTAATTTGGTTCGGACTCCCTTTATATGACAACCACAGATGTGACCAATCAGAAGCAAAATATCCATTTAGTTTGGCCGACCAATCTCGGTTTAGGACAAGACTGTAAGCGTCTGGTATATTATCCACCACAATATTAATGAATTGGCACACTTTATCATTTGATGCCAGATGGACTAGGACATCTTCCATCTCACCAATTACCTTTACATCCATCCTGTCCAACTGAACAACCCTCCACGTGGATGGCTTAGGCTGCCCATTTATCTTTTTACAGACTGATATTGGCATGACATTAACGGACGCCCCTGAATCTACCAGACAGTTATGTACGTTGTGATTGAAAATTTCAAAAGTGAGTAGGAAAGGTGGTTGTTTTCTCTTAGACTTACCTCCAATGCTGGTTTCTCCGATTTATTCTTCTTCCTGAGGTTGATTGACAGTGGGCATTTTCTCATCCAATGCTTCAAGTGCTTTCAATAGTCTTTGTTTTTGCTGCGGCACTTTACACATTTCAAATAGTGAAACATTTGCCCTCACCTTCTTAATATCTTCCATGATGTCATAATCCATCTGCTGTTCAATGGGATGAGGTTTATCAGCATTCATCTTTTCTTCATTTGTCTTGGCCAATGTATTATTCTGCTTAGGATCTTGGCTGGTAATAGTGAATTCTAGAATTTTATCAGCTAAGGATTTATTTTGAAATTTCTTAACATTTCACTGAAGCCTATTGATCTTTGGGAGTATGATACTGTCTTCTTTAATTGACCCCTGGCTTCTTGTTGCTACGTTGGTTTCCATGACGTCCTTATACCCCTGATTCTTTTCCTCTTCAGTATCAAATAACGAAACTGAATCCCACAAAACCATGGTTTCCTCTTCTTGTTCTTTCATTGAAGTAGTATTCTCTTTTCTTTCTTCATCTCCCTCTTCTATTAATCTAGAATCCAACAATTGATTCATGACCAACGTCACCGATTTTATCCATTGAGGACAATTCTTTTCAGAGTGTGGTTGTTGGTGAAAAGTGCAAAAATTGTCCTTTCCTACCTCTATTAAATTCATAGATGCAGCATTGTGAGGAGGAGGTTGAGACTGATTGTTATCCTCGCTTTTCTTATAATAGGGCTTATAGAACTTTTGTGTTTCCTTCTCTTTCTCCAAATCTATGATTTTGTTGGAAAGCTTCTGCATCATTTTTGCCATATTTTCAAAATCTGGCGATTTCTCTTCCTTAGGCTTAGTAAACAATAAGGCTTTCCTTCCCGCACCTTTCTCTCCTGACTGTTCTGGATAATATTCAATACTTTCTCTTTCAGCCTCCACTACTTCTGCCTCTTCATAGGTTTCCTTCAAAGTAGGTTTGGCCCTACCTTTGGCAAACATGGCCAAATCAGGGCCTAAAGCTGAAGTATAATACTCAATCAGTACCTTGTCTGAAGGTTTATCAGCTTCAGAAAAAATTTTGAGATATGTTGCAAACCTTTGTGTGAAACTGTGCACCTTTTCCTTTCTCTCTTTCTTCAAGGCGCATAGTCCTTTCATGAGGGTTGCATGAGTCTTTTGAATCACATACTTACTTCTGAAAATTCTCTCGAAGGTATCCCAATCCAGGATAGAGTTAGCACGAAACCCAAAATACCATGATGTTGCAGCTCCTTTCAGGGTATGCAGAAATAGTCTGCAAACTACATCCTCATGCTCCCCAGACCTCAGTCTTTCTATCACCAAGTAAAAAATTTCCAGGTGATCATCTACTAGTATCTTTTCATTTGGGTCGAATTTGGGCAGCATCTTTTCAAAGGATTGAGGTAAATCATGTAGCGGAGGCGTTAGATTTAAAGGTGATATGGCTCTCCAGGCCGGTGGTGGATTAGGTGGGTTGGGTGGTGGATTAGCATTTACTCTTGCCATGAGTCTGGGTGGAGAGTGAGGAGGTAAGCCAATAGGAGTGTGAGTAGGAGAACTGTGAGGGGTATCTGGACCTTCTTGACTCAAAGGTAGTACAACTTCCTGTAAGGTTGTTTCTACAAGTTCTTCCCAGTCTCCAACCAGCACTAAGTCTTCTACTACAGGACGATCTTTCTTTTTATATTCTCTTCTGGGAAATTAAGGGTTAATTGGAAATCCTCCAATCTTCTTTACATATGCCCTGGTGTGTCTTCTCAGGTCATTAACAACCTCGTTTCCAACAGAATATAGATGTTCTCTATTCCTTTCTTCCGGAATTGGATTATGAAGTCCACTGCTTTCAGAACTGTTACCGGTGGAATAATCTCAGGAAAACGGGTTTCCTTGCCCAGCCATGCACTGGCGGCCCTCCTTCTAGCGCCAGAACTGTTGAGGCCTGGAAATTCACAAGCAACAACAGCAAGGGATTCTCCCCAGTCAACGTTCCCAACTAGCCCGTGACTGTTTGGTATGGGGAATCCGTCTGGTTTGCGGTCCGGCTACCTGTTACCACCTAAGTTGTACTTAGTGTTTTTTTATCAAGTGAGCCTAGTGAACCGGACAGGGTTAACTTGTTCGGACTTCAAAAGACCTTTGGAAGTACTTCTAGGAAGTGCTTGTTGTATCATATCACATGTTCATACCCCATGGGGGGAATTGTAATAACTGTTCTATCATGATAGAGTCTATAAAAGACTCGGTCTCTTAGACTTCATTTGTCAATCCGATCAGCCCAGGGTGTTTTTTCCCTTGGTTATTATTGGTTGTTGAATAAATGACAGATAATTTCTGAGTTTTTCACTCCATACCTCCAAAGTTGGGGTGGTCGGCTTGTCATTTGGGCCTATTGAGGTTATTAGAGTCTATGTGTCAATGTATAAGCATGCTAGACATCATTTTTGAGTCATATGAACATGTCTAAGTCCCCCTAGGTGTTTTTTTAATTTTTCAATTTTTTAGTTTTTTCAGTGTTTTTTATTAAATTTTAATTTTTCGAAAACTTAGGCTATGTTTTAATAGTTTAATTGGAAAAATTGATTTTGTAATAAAAGTGGGCCAAATAATTAGTTTCAGTCATGTAGGTGCTCATTTTCAAGCTAAGAGCACCATGTAAACCCGTGGACCCACTATTTCCTAGTTTTGAGTGATTTTCCATCACTCCGGTCAGAAAGCCCCAAAAATCAATTATTGATTATTTTAATTAATAAATTGATGAATAATGGAGCAAATCCAAAATCAATAAATCAGTGGATTCTCAGCCGATTTGATTGAAATCAGTCAAATCTGAAGCAGATTGACAGGATCTGACGAATCCTTGACTGAAGGAGGTGATCAAATCAGATCCAGAGTTGATCTTGAGCATCCTTTATGGGGAATTTCGCCCTCCCTCTCTCCTCAACACGTTTTGGCTCATCTGGATGAGTTTTGGGATGATGTGTCAGTGTATGGGTTGATGTGTCAGCCAGATCAGGCCCCCGGTTGACAAGTAAGCTCAGTTCAACCTCAGTTCTGCATTGATGAACTCTCCATCAGTTGATTTCACTTGATTCCATGAGGAATTGTGCCCCCCCTAGGCTGGATGGCCTACAAATTGTATAAATCCTGCTTGAGGCTCCCTCTTCCAAGCTAGTTAGAGCTGGACTGAAGGGCTTGCCATTGTAAACTATGTACTGATCTTCATTTGTTGAAATAAAGAGAAGCTTTGGAGGCTCAATTGTGGAGTACCTTTCATGTGTGGATTGTCATTGTCATGCTGCATTCGAGGTGAAACTGCTATTTTTCCAATTTCTTGCACTTAATTATTGTCTGCCTGAATGGTTTCTGAAATCATAGGGATGGATCATTGTAAGTAAGCTTACTTAATTTCTATTTGCTGCATATGTTTGAATGAGTTAATACATGTATGTCAAATAAGGTTATTTGCATACTGTATCATCCCTTTCTCATTTGTATCTTCAGATCTGATAGTTCTGTTTGCAGGAGTTGTGTTGTAGCTTACAGGTTTGCCGTGGCTGGAAGATCTATGGTTCAGGTTTGATTCCATTGATTTCCAGCAGATATTGCTAAGATCGTGCCCCTTGGTGCCTCACTACCAAGTTTCCTCTGCAGATCTGCTTCAACAACAAGCACCTTTCTTCCCCTTTCTCTCCTTTAAAAATTATTAAAATTTCCTCAAACTGGTTACTTAAAAGGTTTCTTATTACTCTGATCTATCTCACTAATAAAAATACACATAGATATAATCAGTAATATCCCTCCCAAAGTCTAGATCTTAGTTTTGTTTTGCACCTAAAGTTCAATTTCAAGAGATCTAGCTAAAAGTGCCTTATTTTCGCAAGCAATTTAGTGAAAATTCATAGCTTGTTGTTAAGGTAGTTTCATTTGCTGAACAATAAAATTCAATATTCTGAAATATCAGTGAATTTAATTGGCTGCACAAACAGTAAGCCAAGATCCCAAGGAAAGCTTGCTTTCCTTGGTTCCTTTTTCGTCGTTTTAGCTAGTTCATTTTCATTACTTTTTTAGATAAAGTAGGCTGACCCAAAGGTACTCTTAAAGTGATTTTGGGAATTTATTATTATAACATGCTTGCTTTCCTTTATCAGTTATAACAGAGAAGAACGGAAGTTGCTGTCCAAAGTGGCTTTTGGAGCGCTCAATTCCCCCCAGGGGTCTCCCTTTTGTCACAAAATTCTTAAAAATTTTGTATAACTGTAAAAACTTGGTTTCAGCCTGTATAAGGACCAATAAAGTTCTTATTGATCAGTTCTTTGATATTGTAACCGCTGTAATAAAATCATTTTGGAATAGGCTCTTTCGAGCCCTTTCCCCATCCCCCCTGGGGGGATTTGCGTCGGTGCCCTTTTCGTCATTTTCTACTTATTCCATTTTTACTAGAATTGATCTGATTTGTAGGGTAGTATACTTGATCTTGTTATTAATTCCATACTCCATATCTCACATTTCAAAGTAATCATAATACTTACCCCACAATTTCCCGATTGACCTGAAAGGGGAAAGAGATTCGTGGTAGGATTAATTAAGAAATATGAATTGTGTATCTTTTTTATTTATTCTACTTTTTTTTTACAAGCAACTATAAAATTTACCCCTCCTCAATTCCCCAATTGAGATCCACTTGGATCGAAAGAGGTTCTTGGAGGGTTTTGTTTTAAACAAGAACACCTAGTTTAAAACTTATTAAAATTTACAAGACTCCAGTGTGTATTCTTTGCACTTGGATGCGGTTCATTTGATCATTCAAGCTGTATCAAAAGTACTTGGGTGACTAGCATAATTAGGACTCACTCTCCCCAATTGACAAACCATCAGGTGAAAATCCAACACCTCGATCGAACCTCTACGGTGGAAAAATACCCAAAGGAAGTGGGAAATTACTGAAAAGTGACCTTGGGGTACTGATCTCTATCACACCCTAATGGGTGCATTACGAACAATAGCCCCAGAGACTTCTTTTGAGCCCACATATTCCTTGTGGGTAGCCGTAAAGGTTTTGTTTTGGACATACTCCAAGTACTCTCGGGTATATCTGGAGTTCCCCTTTTGCCTAATTTAATCAACTCATACTTCAATTTTAACTTAAAACATACCAAGATGCAATCGCAAAACTTTCACTCCAAGCACATGCAAGCATATTGATTATATTTTTGACTCCATTTTAAGGCACTGGTCATTTTTGCTTCATATATATATTGTGTATCAGCATTGTGCTTTCGTGTGTTTATTTTCATATCTTGTCATCTTTAATTGTCTTTAGTTAAAATATTCAAACTCCTAAGTAACTGATTTAGTTTAACATCACCACACTAAGAAATCATCCTTAGTAACTTAATAGGGTCTACCCCCCTTGGCTTCGTTAGGAGTTGAGCCTAAATGGAGGAGTCAAGAACAAGGTGATAGCCTTGACTCGAGAATTGCCCCCAAGGACACACCGAGTGGCTTGAAGATTTCTGCCACGTGACCCAAGTGTGTGAAAAGGTGGCAACACTAAAGTAGGTCAAAGTAAAAAAAACAAAGGTTTTACCGGTTGCATCCCAGTCCACCGTGTATTTCTTATTTTTTGACTTAAAGTATGATATGCATGTGCCTAATTAACAATGTAGGGTGATAAAGATGCAAAGAGTAGTCACAATGTGATGCGCAGGTTCTTACCTCTTGTCTTAGACTCACAAGCATCCAAATCATGAAAGAAAATAAATACTAACTAAACTATCTCTAGAGAGCTGGGTATTCATTCATGAGTAATGCACCCCTGTTCATGTGTTATGCCAAATCACAGATAGCTGTTCTTATAACCAAACATATAAACATGAATAAAAGTATATATGATAAGATAGCTCATCAATAGTTAAAATTTTCATTACTCATAGTGGAAATGACATCATAAAGGTACTGAAGAACATTCAGACAAGAACATAGGTTCAAGAAATTAGAACACTCTTACAACTAATGAGGCACAGCTGAAAACGAAATAGTTCACATTCAACATTGCTCGTTTAATCACATTGACATATTCCACATAGTACTTCCTCTAACAGGCAAAATTTGCAGTCTTTGGTTGTAAAACGAAATAGTTCCTCTTACAAGCATTAAGTTACAAGTTTTTCCAAGGAAAAATCCTCCGTAACTTCTAACTTTCAAATATTTAAACAAAATCAGCAGACCGCTTGGGTTTCCCCCAAACGTGTGACTCTTCAGTTCCTCGAGCATTTCATATCCATCCTTTCATCTTTTCTTCGTATGCTCATGATCAGCTGAGTAACTGTTGGACCTTTCAGATCTGTGCTTTTGTTCTTTTTGATTTTGTCTTTTCCTTCACTTGTCTCCCTTGCGACTCTGCCGGTTTCGATTTGATTTTTACAAAACTGTCAAGCTACGCCTTCACGCCGCGGTTGCCCCAACAGTCCCTTGAGTTCTTCCTGCAATCAATTACTGTGCATCATTCATTGGAATGGAATTTTAAACGTTAAATTAAAACACCTGGAATGGCTAATCCACAAGAAAACGACCAGGTGCACCCCTTGATCTGAGAATTTTAACAAATGCTACCATCACTACCTCGTTCACTTACAGCCTTAATAGACATCATTCATGATAGAAAATGGAAAACTTGACAGCGGCTCAAAATACTTACATCGGAAGGGTAGCTCATTCACAGCCGCAATGGCGGATTCTAACAAAAATGGGTACTGCGAAATAATTTAGGCATATCAGAAGTCGGAAGAGTTTCGACATTGGAATATGAAATATTTTCCCAGCCATAACAGCGGAAAAGAAAAAGCTAAAGACACGCGAAATGCGGGCGGGAAAAGTTCTAAGTCAGAATTCGGAGGGCTTTACATCAGAAGCCAAATGACTTTCACAGCCGCAATGGTGGAAAAGGAAAGGTTAAGGATACGTGACCCGCGGGCTGGAAAACTCTCCATCGGACATCGAAAGGTTTTACACTTCGGAAGCTTAAACACTTTGGGAGCCGCAACGGTGGAAGAAGAAAAAGTTACGGGCAAGCGACTCAAAGACTGACGCGTCGGCTGGCGGAGCATTTCAGACTTCGGGTGCTTAGTCGGTTTGGGAGCCGCAATGGCGGAAGAGGAAAGGCTACGACTTTCGATTAAACAAATTGACGCCCGACCAATGGAAATTATTTAGTGTTCAAACAGCTTTAAAATTCAAGAGCGGTCAAAATCCATTTCACCTTCGAAACAACGGCCCATCAAAGAAAAATTAGCAACATGAAACTCAAATCTGCAACTCGCGGCAAACTTCAAACACAAACAACCTCCAAAGACGGGCTGCAAGTAAACCGTTAAAATCATCTAAAATTAAAACATGACCGAAAATTCACGGATAAACGACTTGAAAAGAGCTCTAAATCATGAGGAGGGGACCAAAATTTAAGAAATTTGGGGAAAACGGTTGCAGCTGCAACACAACCCTAATCCTAAGCTTGTTTCATAGCCATGAACCAAACTTGGACCTGAAAACTTAAGAGATACATTAAAAATCCAAATCCAATAGAACAAGTGATAAAACCCACTTTTTATAAATAATTTTGGACTTAAAAAATAATTAAATTGTAATGAAATAGTAAAAGTTTCCAAAATTACTATATAGAGAGAGGAATAGTAAAAATATTTACCATTGTTACTCTTACCACTTGGAGAGTTTGAGAGTTGGAGTGAAAGGAGAGAGCTTTGTTGGAGGAGCTAGTCGGTGAGCCGACTAATTAGAGATTAGGTCAACTGCATAAGGTCGTGTCAGTTGACCGAACCGATAGGTAGTTATATGTAACTATTTGTAAATCATATATATTAGGCTGTTGAGCCAGATGAGAACTCGGTTCAGTTCTGTGTATGTATGGACCCTCATGTTATAATATAATTCGTTATTCCTCATATCTACATTCTTGTCTCTTGTGTCTATTATGTCTATATGATTCAATGTGTATTATTGGTAATCCTCTGTGATCTGTGAGATTACAACATTGGTTTTGTTTTCGGTAGTACATATATGAACGTAATGACTATAAGTAGATGAAGTTAGAACAAGAGATTAAGAACTGGTGGGAGCGTAAGATAGAAAATTATTTGTAGAATTGCGCAAGGAGAAACAGATTAACCATTTCTTAGGTGACAAAGAAATTCTTCACTGAAACACATGAGAAGTTTGTAGAATCGGTACCCCAACTCAGTGAAAAAAAATTTGGATGAAAAATCCGTAAGCAATTAAGGACCAAGAGCTGCTAGAGAAACTGATTCGAGGGGGACAAACAAACCTTTCAGAGTGGTTTGAAAATATCACAGATGAATTCTGCGAGGAGCAAGCCATAGAAGAAAGAACTTCAGTAGAAACCATTCAGAAAATATTCTATACAGACCTTATCGAGTAGTTCTTGTGATCCTTACCGACCCTGTTGTTTAAATTCCTAATAGAAAAGGGAATGGGTCATATTGTAGAACCTCGTCCGTCACTACATGAACTACCATCAAATTCTAACTAGGCGGAGAAACAAAAAAAGTGGGAAAAATTCATTGCCGAAAGGGAGTGGGAGTACTTCCTAAGTAAGTAAAGAGAACTATCTGAGCTTTCTAAAGTGTCAGGTAGGCTATGGGGGGGTAGCTGGTCATATGTCGGGGTAAAGTGAAGAGGATTCTAGTCGACTGAAGAAGATACCATCACCAGCAATGAAAAGACAACCCAAAAAGGAAATCGAATGAATAGTGACACACAAAGGTACGAAGGATTTACAGAAAGTAGAAAGAGACAAGAGGATGAAAAGAAGGGAAGAAGAAGAGAACGGGCTATAGCACTGCAAAGAGGGATGACTACCAGGGTGACAGACCAGAAAAGAAATCTGCTAGAGTCGGGTCATTATCGATAGGAAAAAGGCATGGATGAAGGAGCATCACCCATGGAAGAGGACTTGTGGATAGAGCAGCGTGAAGCTCTCCAAATAGAAATTCCTTAAGAGATAAGACCTCTGCAGGGATAATTTTAGGGGCGAATTTTAGCTCGGTGGGCTATTTTTCCATGTTTTTCTCCCAAAAAATATTCGCCATTTTGCATTTTTTGAAGCCCTGTTTTGCCCAATTTTGATGGGGTAAAATTTTTTCGCCCTAAAAATCGGCAAATTGTTATATAAATGATATAAAATACTTGGAAATTAAAATATTTTTTGAAAAATATCTCCAATCATTTTATAGTTGGCGTTTTAAGAATTGGTAATATTCGCCAACATTTATACACTTTTAAATAAGTATAGCCATTGTCAAAGAAGACCTAAGACTAAGAGCGGGTGAGTTTGGTAAATGGACTCGACTAGACGACGTGGTAAATGATGATAATAATCTAGTGAGTTGTCGACAGGAGGAAAGAAACTGGGTAACACTTCAGGCATACCCTTCCAACTGAAGTATCCACTTACTTTACCCTACACATGAAGGAGCACCCCCGCTGCCAAACACAGCTTTGCAAAATACAGAACTTTTGTACCTGTAGAAAAATCAGTGCAGTTGGACATCGATAGGAGAAGTCGACCCGAACTGACTGCTTTTCAAAGAAGAAACAACAAACAAAAGGACTGATGGGAACAAAATTTCTGTCGACAACAGCTCTACACAACATGACAAACAAAACATCCCACTACCCCCACCAACACCACCACCACCACCACCTCTTGGAGGAGACAATGACAGCGATACTCGGCACAGGTCATGGATCAGTGCATATCCCTCTATACGAGGGTGATGAAGATCCTAGACGACATTGGTTCATATTTGAATCAATATGGGAGGCAAATCAAGTTATGGTCGAAGAACGACAGATGGCACAGTTTGCCAGTGCCTTTAGGAAAAGAGCACTAATGTGGTACATGACCTATATCAAGAGAACTCCACAAGCATATAAAGCAGAAATTAAAGCACAATTCTAGTCTTTCTTTAAAACTCCAAACACAAAACATTTGGCAGCCAAAAAGCTGAAAAAAACATCTCAGAATCCAGAAGAGTCTGTCCGGGATTATGACAAACGATGGAAAGACCTCCTTAGCCAACTAGACTATGTAATTGATGAACAATTATTAATTCAGTGGTTTATTGTAGGTCTATCACAGAAAATCCAGTGGCACATAAGCTTGGAGACATTTAAAACGTATGAAAATGCACTCACCAAAGCTCTGCAAGTAGAGATGGATGAAGATTTCCTAGCATATCCCGTGGATACTAGACTAGAAGAACAACTATAAATCATGCAGAAATCATTGAAAGAGTTGAACCTCAAGAGTCAGGATGTCTGGTGCACAAAATGCTCAACGGCCAGACACACTAAAAATAACTGTCGGCAAGAAATAAATCGACAGGACATTCGATTTGTCCAGACAAAATGCTTTTGCGACATATGCCAAGAACATGGAGAACACACAAAAAAAGATTGCCCATATAACATGAAAAATGGAAAATCATATTGGTGTGCAATATGTGAAGTAAAAAGTAACGCAATGGTCGACTGCCACTTAAATTTAAAGAATGGACAGAACTACCAAGAAGTATAATAGACGAACGCAGTCGCACAGAACAACGATAACAACCAACGAAGCAATGATCAACGAGCCATAATCAAAGATATGAAGGTCATCGATAGGAGCATCATTTCAATAACCATCATGGAGTATATGGAGGTCAAGGACGATTTTCTAGAAATTGCGACAATTGACCACATCGGCCCATCCAGTGCTTTACATGCTATAAAGAAGGTCATCGATATGCATACTACCCATACAAGGACATAATTGATTTAAATTTTTGTGCTAGCTGTGGTGTAGGCAATCACTCATTAGAGGATTGTCCTACCATGCTTGACAAAATCAATAAAAATAAAAATGTTAATGTCTTGTCGTGTGTTCAAAAACATGATGTAATCAATACAAAGAACCTGCATATAGTAACCCAACAAGGGACAAAAATTGGGAATGATAATCCACGTATAAGTAAAATCAAAGAAAGAACGATTATCCTAACACAGCTAAACAAAAACAATTATATAACGATGCAACGAATATATTTAAAGAATTTGCTAGACAGGATGAAGCTAATAATAATCGACAAAACACAGTTAAAGAATTGATACGTTTAATACAAGATGATAAAGCGGTATTTCAATTTATTGAGTTATTGTATAATATGAAGCATAATAATAATATAGAAAAACAAATAAAAAACATATGCAGTCTAAAACAAAAATACAAGAGTGATGCTGACCCACTTATTGACCTACAAATCAAAGGATACCATGTTCGACAAGTTGTACTCGACTTCGGTTCACAAGTAAATATTATGACTCGTGACACTTGGGAACAGTTGGGTAGACCTCAACTATATGAGTCAGGCATATACCTCAAGTTAGCCGACCAAGGTCTGATCGAACCCATCGGAGTTTGGAGAAATGTTGATATAAAAATAAAAGGAATATCGACCAAAGTCAACTTTGAAATTATTGATGCTAAGGAAGGATCTAGTTCCTTCCCAGCTTTAGTAGGTCGATCTTGGGGAAGAAAAATGAAAGCATCAATATCCCTAGACAAATAAAGGATAAAACTAAAAGGGAATGGACAGAAAGTCATAGTTCCTATCCACTCATCCCAAGGAGAACCTTCGATAGAACCTATTGATGAAAAAGTCGATATCCGACAACTATATCAAATACAAAATTACAAAGACTCCACAGAACCCAATATCTATGGCGAGCTTAACGTAGGCAATCAAGATTCAGTAGGATACAATTTAGACACAGAATTATATGATTGGGAAGTTGAAAATCACAAGACCCAAGCAAGAGGGTGCTGGACCATTCAGGTAGTACATAAAAAACCAATCCAACAATGTTTTTTAGTCTCCATTATCCCAAAAATATTCGAGAAGAAAAGTAGGGAATATCCTACCTTAAACCCAACAAATGTAAGTATCAGACAGATCCCAAGGTATAAAGAGAGGGAATCACCAGTTATGCATATAGAACAAGAATCTAAAAACATAGGTGAACATGGCCGACTACAAATCTTGGTAGAAACCTTCATAGGACAATTTACACGATGGTGGGACATCCATCAATCAAGATTGCAGACATGGAAAATAGCTTTGAATTACTTCATAGAAAGATTCAGAGGAAATAAACTAACCAAACAGATGCAAATACCTATGTTCATCTAGGGGAAATACCCATAGGAACACATAAGAACATGCGAAAAAGAGTGGAGAATACTTGGGTATAAAGACGAATGTACATGACCACACCTGTTTCCATCGATGCTAGATGAATTACCAAACAAATGGTATAAAATGAAGGAAGCACGGGGTGAAACATTTCAACGGAATGAACTTAGAGAGAACTTCATTAAAGACTTTAGCTTTATACCATAGAATCAAAAGTTAGTTCAAACTGCAAAACAAATAAAATAATTTATAGAACCGACTGGGAACAACAATCTGATACAAAACTATGGTCGACCGACAATACCATGTGATAACATACACACCAAGATAATACCACAGTTGACAAGACTACAAATGGAAAATGAAAATCCGGAAGGGAAAAGATTTCGATGGAAATCATACCATTCAGAAACAACAAAACCAATTCGAACATTACTTAAAGTAGATACAGTTGACAAACAAGATACTGACCAAATGAATGCAACAGACTTTCTTGCTACATTCTCACAATTCAAAGAAGGGAGTCATTCGATCAATGAAACTAAAGAACTAGAATGGTTGGATGCCAAAGTTAAAACAAAAGAATTTGACATATCAAATGATGATCGACCAAAAATGGCAAAAATCGGTGATTACTAGAGCGAAGAAAAAAAAATGAAATAGTAAACCTACTAAAATAATTCTAGGATGTATTCGCTAGAGACTATAAATATCTCAAAGGAATAGTCCATGAAATGGGTGAGATGAAGATCGACATTAAACCTGATGCCCGACCTGTAAACAAGAGGTCATAGAAATAGATAGTTAAGAAAGATATCGACAATATTCTTGCAGTAGGAATTATATACCCTATTGACCAATCAGAATGGGCAATCCCAATGGTCGTGCAACCAAAGAAACATGACCTAGTGAAACTAAGGATATGTGTCAACTTCGGAGAATTAAACAAAGTCACCCTAACAGACACAGAAACTAAGGATCTGTGTCAACTTCAGAGAATTAAAAAAATACCAAAATCCAAAGAATACCGAAAAAAGACGACATTCGTATGTGAATTCGGCTCATTTTCCTACAGATTTATGCCTTTTGGTCTCAAAAACGCCCCTGCAGTATTTTCAAGAATTGTTGTCAAAACATTTCAAGAATATATCTACAAAACTATGGCATCATATTTTGATGATTGGATGATATATTCTATGTTGAAAGATCACTACAAATGGCTAAGGCTCATGTTGGAATGATGCCGACAAATTCAGCTATCTCTGAACATAAGGAAATGCATATTCCTAACTCCTATAGGGATACTATTAGGGCACATTGTATGCAAAGAAGGAATCAAGGTTGAATTTTCAAAAATAAAGATTATCCTCGACTTGAAACCACTAGTGAACCAAAAACAAGTCAGGGTACTACTTGGATACACAGGATATTACAGGAAATTTATGAGATACTACTAAGATATGACCTATCCATTAGAAGAACTATTAAGAGAAGATCAAGAGTTTGACTGGACAAATGAATTTAACATATTATTTGAACCACTAAAAGGGAAACTAGTAGAGGCACCTATCGTCAGGTTCTCGAATTGGTCGATCAAATTTCACATACATATCGATGCATCAGGCCTAGCAATAGGCACGATCTCAACACAACCAGGGGATGATGGAATGTATTACCCTATAGTTTATAGCAGCAGAAAACTAAACAAGGCAGAAAGAAACTATTCGAAAACAAAGAGAGAAGCATTGGGAATGGTCTTTGCACTACAGATCTACCGCCATTACCTACTATCCAACCCTTTCATCTTTTATACTGACCACCAAGCATTGAAATACCTTGTAAACAAACCTTTACACCATGGGATAATTTTCCAATGGCTATTACTATTCCATGAATTCAAATTCCAAGTCGTTATTAGACCAGGAAAATTAAATGTCAGACCCGACCACTTGTCAAGAATCGACAAGGGAGAGGAGCCGACAGGAGTCGAAGATGACCTACCGGATGCACACTTATTTCGAATAGAAGCATTCCCAGCAGAATTAGAGGAAATATCTCAATTCTTAGAAAATGGTCAAGCACTAGAGGGCATGAGCACGAAAAAGAAACAAATCTTAGCTATGAAAGATGCATCATACATCCTCATAAACATATTTTTATATAAAATGCGCTTGGATGACATCCTAATATGATGCGTATTAGAACACAAAATATACAATATCATGTATGAAGCACACTACGTATCGACGGGAGGAAATTTTCAAGAAGATACAACTAATAAGAAAATCCAATAGTCAGGGCTATGGTGGCTGACACTATACAAGGATTGCAAAATTTTTGTTAGCCAATGCGACCGATGCAAACGACTGGGTCGACCTCTGCCTAGTACAAAAATTCCTTTGATATCAATAAGCCTAAGTATGACATTTGAAATCTGGGATATCGACTTCATAGGACCATTCCCAATACCAGCAAAAAGAACAGGTGCAAGATACATAATAACCGTAGTAGAATATGTAACCAAGTGGGAAGCAGCAGAACCTGTCGACACATGTTCCAGTGAGATAGCTGCTAAATTTATCTATGAAAGCATAATTACTAGATTTGGATGCCCAATAACCTTAATCAGTGACCAAGGATCACACTTTATTAACAAAACCATCAAAGCACTGACATACCACTTCAAAATTGACCACCGACATAGTACAGCTTATCAACCTTAGTCGAATGGAGCAATAGAAGCATTCAACAAAACACAGCAAGAAGTTTAACAAAAATATGCAACACCAACAAGGATGATTGGGACGAAAAAATCCCTGTAGTATTATAGGCTTACAGAACAACATATAAACGCTCGACCGACCAAACACCATTCTGACTAGTCTATGGCTAAGAAGCAGTCGTTCCACTACATTTTCAACAGCAAACAGCTATCATAGCAGATATCTTACATGTCAATGTCGAAAAAGGTAGGAAGGGTCGACTAATGCAACTAAACAAGCTAGAAGAACACCGACTGCTTGCTTTATAACATTAAGAAATTCATAAACAACAACAAAAGGCTTGGAATGATCACAATATAAAAAACAAAAATCTGTCAGTAGGAGACCTCACCTTAATATACAACAGTCGAGTAAAAGGAAAACCCAAAAAGTTACACACAGAATGGATGGGACCTTGTGTTGTCGAAGAAATTCATGCCAATGGATTAGTCCGACTAAGGACATTACAAGGAATAATATTTCGAAAACTTGTTAATGGTGCCCGATTAAAATGGTGCAAAAATTAAGCAAGTTAAAAAAATAAATATATAAATAAATAAATAAACAAGAGATATACATATAACGACCATAAATATTAGAAAAAACTATAAAAATCTAAAAATCCCCAAAACAACAAAACAGAACCAACACCCATAAACTAGAATGACAGGAAACTACGGAATATATAATAACCAGCACTTCGACAACCGACACCAAACCCATCGACATATTTCCATCGACCGCTTGCATGATCGACATCGACTGACGATCCTGAAGGTCAAATCACGCCTTCATGACTACGATTAGAAGGAGCTCCAAAATCAAATCGCATTTAACGCAAAATCCATAGACCGTGCTGGACCATCACTTCCGCCATTAATACATACATCGACAAAAACGTTACCCATTCCACCTATAAATATCGGGCCAAAAAAGTATCATCTACTGTATTTTGAAGAGATAGAACAACCGAGTATTCAAAATTTTGAGAGCCTAGACCCTGTAAGAAAATCCAACCAAGAGATCAATAAGATGGCCCCGAAGCAAACCAGAGCCATAGCTGCAAAAACAAAAGAACTGCAATCCGATGAAACTCCACTGATGAGAAGATTAAGAAATATAAAAAATTCCAAGGTACATGAAACCTCGTGGGAAAAAACCTGGGCATAAATCAAAGAATGGGATTATATGGATAAGAAAATGACACCAGAAGCGGAGAAGATAAGTGACAACACCATCATGATTTACATGAACACACCGTTCATGGCTAGCTTTGGAGGAATGAAAGAAACATTAGTAAAATTTATCATTAGTCAGTATCACAATGGTAAATTTTACTTCGACCGACCAGTAGAAATTTCTAGGGAAGTAATATACAAACTTACCAGTATCTCAAATCAGGGCAATCCTATCCCTATTGGTATAAAAGAAGGACTGTAGAACAACTAACTGGAACACCAAAAGGGAAGAACTCAAAAGGGTAATGATCAGTCAAATACAATCCTGGATGCCGCAAATCATGGCCAAAATAATAGCAACATGACTCACTCCTACAGGTCGAGGGAGTGATCTGAAGCTAGACATGCTAGAGGAAGCCAACACAATAGCAAATACAGGGAAAATTTACCGTTGGGCTCAGCATGTTGCCGACATGCTCAAGAGTATATGTGAGAAATGTTAGGAGTCAACCAGGATTATAAGATTCCTATTGTAATCTCACAAATCACATAAGGTTATCAATAATACATACCAAAACATACATACATAACAGATACAAGAGATAAGAACAAGTATACAAATTAACAGATTATATTAACATGAAGGGGTCCATACAATACAGAGAACTAAACTGAGTTCTCTTCTGGCTCAACAACTTGATATATATGATTAAAAAACAGTTACAAAATAACTACTTGTCAGTTCAGTGAACCGACACAACCTTAGGTGGCTGACCTAATCTCTAGTTTAGGTGGCCAACTGACTTAGTCGGCTATCATTCAATTTGACTTACCGACTTTCTCCTCCAACATCTCCCCCACGAACAAAACGTTTCTTCATCCCAAAGAAACAGGGAGGTACAAAAATCTTCCCGTCTATCTTAGTAGTCATTATGATGTGCTTGGTCTTCATGGGATGTGAATTTTGATGGTCGGTCTTTTCTGTACACAGACTTCGACAATTGCTAGGGCTGTCACTGCTAGGTGATGTTGGAAATCCGTCCAACTTTGTAATATTTTCTGGATGTCAATGGTGAGTGTAGTCAGACTTGATAATATCAACATCTTCTCTGAAATGGATATTTCAGCTATTCTCTCCATGTCAGGACCCATAAACCGGTCCTTCTCCTCTGCAATCTCTATAAGTTGTTTCATCTACAGGAAGATGATGTCGACTTTTTCCAAGTTGGGGATAGCTTGGTTCACCCACTGATGAGATTTCCACTCGAGTTTCTGCAGATTAGTTTTCTACAGCACTATTTGATCTTCAATTCTGCTTCTAAGTGTTGTATCAGTGGTATTCCTCTTCTCAAGCGCTTGGATATCCTATCGGGTATGCCTGGTTTGTTGATAGACTTGCCCATAGTAAGCAGGCCAATCTCGCAGTATTTCTTCCGTGATAAAAAAACTCCTCCATGTGATCTTGTAACACTTTGTAGGCTTCAGAAAAGGTGGTGTGCTGCGCCATCAGCAGTCGGACAGTTTCTTCTTTTTGCTCCTCCTTTGTTCCCTGGATCTGTGCTTGGAGTGCCGACACCATGCTTTCAAATAGCCGATAAGCTCTTTCGAGCGGTTTGTCGGTGTCGACCTATATTGGTCCTAGCATTACTGATTGTGCAAGGTTTCTACATTTGTTGAGGAACTCAACCTGTTCTTCGTCCTTGTTGTCGAGTTCCTAATGTCTCTGTTGGCTCCTTGTCTTTGCTTCGACTGCTATGGTTTTGAGGAGTTGTCCTAACTCTGCATCGGTTAGTGTGGTTGCATCTTTCAATTTGATATGGACCTTTGGTGGTTGTCCATGATGCTCCTTCTTCTATTTCTCCTTCTTCTTCTTATGCTTTTCTGTTTCTGTTTGTGTCGGCACTTGTGTAGATGCAAAAGTCGAGTTGGAATTTTTAGTTTGTGGTATAGCAGTGGTTGGTGGTTTCTCTATTCAGGGAGGTGGGATGAATATTGCCTCTAGTTGGTTAGATGCAGTGGGTGTAGAAGTGGATGTAGTTGGTGCTAATGGTTTTTTGGGGATAGTTCTAGTACAGCTGTTTGGATTAGGGGTTCTGAGTCGGGGGTGGTGGTGGTGGTGGTGATGGGGTTGGGGAATGGTCAGGTGTGATTGGGTTGGTGTAATTGTAGATGAGTGGTGGGTTTTCAGTCTGAGGGGTTGAATCCAAGTCGAAGAAGAGTTGGTTGATTTCTTGATTTATGTCTTCGATATTTTCTTCTTCTTCTCTTTCGGTCGAATCAGTGGCTGGTAGGTGGGGTTCTGGAACAGTCGGAGTAATAGTCGAGGTTCGAGGTTCGGCAACTTCAGCTTCCTTGTCTGGATTTCTCTCAAAGGTCGAAGTGATAGTTGCAAAGATATTTGGTTTGTGGGGTATTTGGCTAGTTTGGGGGACTAGTAGTGGGTACCCACTAACTTTGAAGAGAGATGATTTTGTAGAGAGCTTCTACACCTAGGTGAATATCGCAAGCAATTTTTCTATGTAAGCCTTCAGGTCTCTATCCCTGTCAAACTTCTCTTTCACATATTTCAACATAGCACTTTTGCACAAGTCGAGTGGGCTTATCGAATGCTATTCTGTATTCACATAATACTGCAGGTATTTTCTCATCCCAGTCATCCTTATCAGCATTACATATTTTGGTTAGTCCTTTTGTTAATGTTTTATTAAATGTTTCAATTTCTCCATTCGACTGAGGATGGTATGCTGTACTCCGACGATGGTCGATTTGGAATTGGTCAGTTAGGGTTTTGATAGTTTTATTGATAAAGTTTGTTCCTTGATCACTGATTAAGGTTAGTGGACATCCATATCTGGTAATGTTATTCTCATTGATGAATTTAGCAGCTATCTCACTAGAACATATGTCAACTGGTTCTGCCTCTGCCCATTTGGTTACATATTCGACTGCAGTTATGATATACCTCATGCCTGTCCTTTTTTTTGGTATAGGAAATGGTCCTATGAATTCTATGGCCCAAATTTCAAATGTCAAACTTGGTTTTACTGATATCAAAGGAATTTCTGTGCTAGGCAAGGGTTGACCTAGTCGTTGACATCTCTCACATTGACTTACAAAATTTTTGCAATCTCTGTGAAGTGTCGGTCGCCATAATCCTGACTATTGGATTTTCTTTGCAGTTGTGTCTGATTGGAAATGTACTCCTATAGATCCATAATGTGCTTCATGCATAATGTTGTCTCTTTCATGTTCCAGTACACACCTTCTGAGGATGTCATCTAATCCCATCTTGTAAAGAAATCCATTTATAAGACTGTATGGTGCAGCTTTCATAGCTAGGATTTGTTTCTTGTTTGTACTCATTCCTTCTGGTGCTTGTCCATCTTCTAAGAACTGGGCTATTTCCTCTAAATCTGTTGGGACTGCTTCTATCTGAAATATATGTGCATCTGGTAAGTCATCTTCGACTCTTGTCGGCTCCTCTCCTATGTCGATTTGGGATAAATGGTAAGGACCGACATTTAACTTACCTGGTCTGACAACAACTTCAAATTCAAATTCTTGGAATAGTAGTAGCCATCGCCAAATCCTTCCATGATGTAGTGGTTTATTGACGAGATATTTAAGTGCCTGATGGTCTGTATAGATATAAATGGGTTAGCTAGAAGATAATGTCGATATTTTTGTAATGCAAAGACCATTCCTAGTGCTTCTCTTTCTGTTGTCGAATAATTTCTTTCAGCCTTGTTTAATTTTCTGCTACTGTAAACTATAGGATAATCCATTCCATCATCTCCTGGTTGAGTTAAGATTGCTCCTATTGCTAGGCCTGATGCATCAATATGAACATGGAATTTGATCGACCAGTTTGGAAACCTTAGGATTGGTGCTTCGACTAGTTTTCTTTTTAATTTTTCAAATGATATATGGCACTTCTCTATCCAGTTGAACTCTTTATCTTCCCTTAATAGTTCTTCAAGTGGATAGGTCATATCTGAATAATATCTTATGAATTTTCTATAATAGCCTGTGTGGCCAAGTAACACCCTAACTTGTTTTGGGTTTACTGGTGGTTTTAGGTTGAGGATAATTTTTATTTTTGCAATGTCAACCTTAATACATTCTTTACAGACAATGTGCCCTAATAATATCCCTACGGGGTTCATAAATATGCATTTCTTGATGTTCAAGGCTAATTGGATTTGTCGACATCTTTCCAGCATAAGACTTAGCCACTTGCAATGATCCTTTAACATGGAGTATATTGTCCAATCATCAAAGTATACTGCCATGGTCTTGTAAATATATTCTTGAAATGTTTTGACAATAATTCTAGAAAATACTGTAGGTGCACTTTTTAATCCAAAAGGCATAACCTTATAAGCAAATGAGCCAAATTCACATACAAATGTTGTTTTTTTTTTATCCTCTTTTGCTATTGGCACTTGGTTATAACCTGAGAATCCATCGGTAAATGAGTAGCATTTATGTCTTGCAACCTCATTTAAGATTTCATCTGCATAAGGAGTTGGAAATGGGTCTGTTAGTGTCACTTTATTTAGTTCTCTGAAGTCGACACAAATTCTTAGTTTGGTCGGATCATGTTTTTTAGGTTGGACAACCATTGGGCTTACCCATTCTGATTGGTCAATAGGGTAGATGATGCCTGCTGCCATCATGTTATCCATTTCCTTTTTGAGTATCTCTTTGTATTTATGAGCTAGTTTGTATGGCCTTTTTTTCACAAGTCGAACATCAGGTTTAGTGTCGATTTTCATTTCACCCATTTCATGAAATAATCCTTTGAGGTCTTTATAATCTCAAGCAAATACATCTTGGAACTCTTTTAATAAGTTCAATATCTCTGCGGTCTGCTCTTCACTCTAGTAGTCACCAATCTTTGCCATTTTTGGTCGGTCATCATTTGAGATGTCGAATTCTCTAGTTTTGACTTTAGCATCTAGCCATTCTGGTGCTTTGGCTTCATTGATTGGTTGTATTCCTTCTTTAAACTGGGAGAATGTGGCAGGGAAGTCGGCTACAGACATTCGGTCAGTTTCTTCCTTGTCGGTTGTTTCAACTTTAAGCAATGTACGAATAGGTTTGGCCGTTTCGACATGGTTTGATTTCCATATAAAGCTTTTCCCTTTTGTATTTTCGTTTTCTAACTGTAGTCTTGTTAGCTGTGGTATTGTCCCAGTTTGTATACTATTACAGTTCCTTGTCTATCGGTTATCTTTTAAGGGTTTATTTTCTGTTAGTTGTATCAATTATTTAATCTATTTTGTTGTTTCGACCAACTTTTCATTTTGTGGGATAAATTTGAAATCTTTAATGAAATTTTCTCTAAGGTCATGCCATAAGAATGTTTCACCTCTAGCTTCTTCCATTTTATACCATTTGTTTGGTAAGTCAGAGAGAGTTGATGGAAACAAGTGTGGCCATGTTCGTTCATCCTTGTATCCAAGCCTTCTCCATTCTTTTTCACATGTCTTAATATGATCTTCTGGATTCTGTCCTTGAATGAGTATAGGTATATGAGCCTATTTGGTTAAATTCTTTCCTCCAAATCTTTCTACAAAGTAAGTTGAAGCTGTTGTCCAAGTTTGCAGTCTTGTTTGATGGGTATCCCACCATCTAGCAGCTTGTCCTGTAAAAGTTTCTACTAAAATTTGTAGTCGACCATGTTCACCAATATTTTTGGAAACTTTTTCTATGTGCATGACTGGTGATTCTCTTTCCTTATATCTTGGTACTTGTGTAGTATTTACAGTGGTAGGTTTTAAAGTAGGGTATTCCCCAATTTTCTTCTCAAAGATTTTTGGGACAATGGACACTATGAAGCACTGTTGGGTGGGATTTTTCTGTACTTTTTGAATAGTCCAACACCCTCTTTCTTGTGTTTCATAGTTCTTGAATTTCCAATAATATAATTATGCATCTGAATTATAACCAACTGAGTCTTGATTTCCTAAGTAAATTTCACCATATGTGTTAGGTTCTATGTAATCTTCGTTATTCTATATTTGGTAGATTTGTCAGATATCAACTTCTTTGTCGATAGGTTCTATCCATGGTTCTCCTTGGGATGGATGAATAGGTACAATGACATTTTGTCCATTTCCTTTTAATTTGATTCTCTCTTTGTCTAGGGATATCGACACTTTCATCTTTCTACCCCAAGGTCGGCTGACTAACGCTGGGAAGGAACTGGATCCTTCCTTAGGGTCAATGATTTTTAAGTTGACTTTGGTCACGATTCCTCTTATAGTTGTATCAATGTTTTTCTAGACTCCAATAGGTTCAATTAGGCCCTAGTCGGCTGGTTTGAGGTATATTCCTGACTCATATAGTCGAGCTCTACCCATTTGTTCCCAAGTGTCACGATTCATGATGTTTACTTGTGATCCAAAGTCGAGCACTACTTGTCGGACATGGTATCCTTCAATTTCTAGGTCGACAAGTGGGTCGGCATCACTTTTATTTTTTTATTTAAACTGTAGATATTCTTTGTTTGTTTTTCGATGTTGTTGTGTTTTATTTCATATAGAAAATCGATGAACTGGGATACTGAGTTGTCTTTTTGTACGACCTGTATTAATTATTTTATTGTGTTATGTCGATTGTTATTAGCCTCTTCCTGTTGTGCAAATTCTTTGAATACATTTGTTTCCTCTTTATATGTTTGTTTTTCTTTAAGTAGATCAAGGTAGACATTCTTTTCTTTTATTTTGCTTATTTTTGGGTTATCACTTCCTGTTTTTGTCCCTTGTTGGGCTATGATATGCAAATTATTTGTGTTTATTACATCATTTTTTTGCACACATGACAAGACATTAACATTCTTCTTTTTATTTATTTTATCTAGCATGGTAGGGAAATCCTCTAAGGAGTGATCCCCTACTCCGCAACTAGTACAAAATTTGAGGTTAGTTCTGTCTTTATATGGACAGTCTGCATACCGATGTCCCTCCTTATAACATGTAAAGCATTGGATGGGTCGACGTGGTCGGTTGTCTTGATTTCCAGAGAATCGATCTCGACCTTCGTAGCCTCCACATCGATTGTCATACCGGCGCTCATATCTTTTACCTTCATATCTTTGATTGTTTTGATCATTTGATTAGTTGTTTTGCTCATTATTTTGTGCAACTACAGTGGTCTGGTAGACTGCATGATAATTCTGTCGGTTCTTTAGGTTCATATGGCAGTTGGTTGTGTTATGATTTTTAGTTTCACAGATTGCACACCAATATTCCTTTCCGTTCTTCATGTTGAACGGGAAATATTTTGTTGAGTGGTCCCCATGCTCTTGGTATATGTTGCAAAAACATTTCATCTGCATGAATCGAATGTCCTGTCGACTTATTTCTTGTCGACAGTTGTCTTTTGAATGTCCGGCCGTCAAGCACTTTGTGCACCAGATATCCTGACTTTTGAGGTTTAACTCTTTTAATGAATTATGCACGATCTCAAGTTGTTATTCTAGTCTATTATTAGTGGAGTATGTTGGTATTTCCTCATCCATTTCCACTTGGAGAGCTTTTGTAAGCGCATCTTTGTAAGACTTGAATATTTCTAGACTTATGTGTCGGCAGATTTTCTGAGATAAACCTGCAAGAAACCATTGGATTAATAATTGTTCATCTATAACATAGTCCAATTGGCTAAGAAGGTCTTTCCATCGCTTATCATAATCACGGACAGTTTCTCCTGGCTTCTGTGATGTTTTTTTTAATTTATTTGGTGCCAGATGTTTTGCATCTGGAGTTTTGAAAAATGATAGAAACTACGCTTTGATATCAGCTTTGGTTGCTTGAGGTTGTCTTTCAGAAAAGGTCATATACCAAGTTAATGCCCTTTTCCTCAAGGAACCATTGAACTGTGCCATTTTCCTGTTTTCATCTGTAACTTGGTTAGCCTCCCAAATCAACTCGCAGACGAACCAGTGTCATCTGGGGTACTCATCTCCCTCATATAGAGGAATGTGTGTTGACCTGTGACCCATGTCCAAATCATTGTTGCTGCTTTTAGGAGGTGGTGGTGGTGGAGGTGGGGGTGTGGGTGGTGGGGCTATTTTCTTATTCCTCTTTGCAGAAATATCGTCGATGGAACTTTCATCTCTATCGGTTGTTTTTGTCGTTTCATCTTTGACCAACAGTTGGTTGATTTTGAATTCTTCTGTCGATGTCCAACTGCAGTTACCTATCCGCAGTTCTGAATGTCCTGTGTCCTCCAAAGCTTTATTTGGAAGGGGGGGTGCTCCTTCATGTGTTGGTAAAAGTAAGCAGATACTTCGGTTGGAGGGTACCGCTTGAAAGGTAACCCAATTTCCTTCTTCTGATCGATGGATAATGAGGTGTCTTCTAGTGTATGTCTTGTCGTCTAGTCGGCTCCATATACCAAAGTCACCAACTCCTAGTCGGAGGTCCTCTTTGACAATAGTTTGTATCTGGGTACGTGGATTCAATGGAGATAGAGTTGTTCCTTCTTGGGGAGCTTCTAATTGGAGAGCTTCTGGCTACTCTATCTACAATTCTTCTTCCATAGGGCATGCCTCTTCTTCCACACCTTCTTCTTGTTGGTCATGAACCAACTCTGGTGGATTTCTTTCCTGGTCAGTCGCCCTAGTACTCATTCCTCTATGCAGTGCTAAGGCTTTTTCTCTTCTTTCTTCCCTCCTTTGTTGTCTCTCTTCCCTCTCTATTTTCTAAACATCCGACATACCTTTTTGTGATACTATTTTCTTGATTTCCCTTTTGTTGACTTCTCATTACTGGTGATTGGTATCTGCTTCTAGTCGACTAGAATCCACTCCAATTTATCCCGACATATGACCAGATACCCCCCATAGCCTACCCGATGCTTTATAAAGCCTGGATAGTTTGGTCTACTTGCTTAGGAAGTATTCCCACTCCCTTTCAGCAATGAATTTTTCCCACCTAATTTTTGTTTCTGCCCAGTTAGGTTTTAATGGTGATCCATGAAGTGATGGATGAGGTTCGACAATATGACCCACTCCCTTCTCAATCAAGAACTTAAACAACAAGGTCAGTAAGGAACACAAAAATTGCTCAGTGAGGTCTATGTAAAATTTCTTCTTGATGGTTTCCACCGAAGTCCTTTCTTCTACTGCTTGCTCCTCACAGAATTTTTCGACGATCTTTTCGAACCACTCCAACAAGTTTGTTCTTCCCCCATGAATCAGTTTTTCTAGAAACGGTTGATCTTTAGTCCCTTTTGAATTTTTTATCTAGGAGTTTCTTTAGAAGTTGGGGCACTGATTCTACAAACTTCTCATGTGTCTCTGTAAAGAATCTTGCTTTTGCTTGTGCGGTTGTTAATCTGTTTCTTCATGTGTAATTCTGCAAATAATTTGCAACTTTACATTCCCACCAGTCCTTAATCTCTTGTTTTTATATCATCTGTTTACATACATCTCAGACATGTACTACCAGCGATGGAACCAATGTTGTAATCTCATAGATCACATAAGTTTATCAATAATACATACCAAAACATACATAAATAATAGAGACAAGAGATAAGAACAAGTAGATAAATTAATAGATTATATTAACATGAATGGGTCCATACAATACAGAGAACTGAACCGATTTCTCTTCTGGCTCAACAGCCTAATATATATGAATACAAAACAGTTACAAAATAACTACCTGTCGGTTCGGTGAACCAAAATGACCTTAGGTGGCCAACCTAATCTCTAGTTTAGTCAGCCAATCGACTTAATCAACTATCGTTCAAGTTGACTTACCGACTTGCTCCTCCAACAATTCCCAACCCTGATACTCTGGATAGAAATGTACCACTTGTGCCTAGTCGGGGACAAGCAATTCTAGGAAACACACAAGTACCACATGTGGAGGTTCAAACCATTTTCACATAATGGAACATTGAAAGAATTGGAAAATGGTAAAGTAATGCTAGAAAACTGATTCCAAAACTTGAAACTCCAAACAACAAGATGGAGGGTTCCTCAGAACATCCGAAGAAGTCTACCAAAATCATCAGATATTCAACTCGAGATCAACCACATAGCAGTCTGGTACATGCAAGGGGAAAAATAAACAGCGAAACCTCTTGACTATTACCAAATAGTTGAAGAGATTTTTCGAGAGCTAGCTCGATAGTCCAATACAAATCTATCAATACCAGCAAAAGCCAAAGAAATAAATCAATCAATTGAATATCCATTGATAGATCAAGAAAAAGAGGAGGACTACGAACTCCGATTACATATCAATACCTTCATGTTGGATGATATACCGACAGAGGACACCAATAGACTGCAAATAAAAACTATACCACCATCGACCCAAAGGGGAAGTACACCAACTAAGTAGCAGTTGACTAAACCAACAGAGAAAAGTATCAGTTCGACTTACCAACAGTAGAGAGAAGAAGAACTAGAAGAAGATATCGAATCGAATAACCCAGAGTATGCTATAACCAAAGAAAGCCTAAGAAAAATAACAAATGAAATAGAAACCTCAAAGAAAAAGAAGGAAATTCAAGAAAAAGGGAAAGGGAAGCACAAGCTTATCCTTTCAGAGTCAGAATATGAAGAAGAATTGTTAGCGACTGCTATCGACATCATAGAAGATGCAACACCAAACAAATTTTCAGTCAAAACATAATTCAGACGGTTCGTCGACGTAGGAGCAAAGCAAGGGAAACTGAAAAAGGTAAAAATTGCAACCACTTCAACTGATGAAGATATTGTTGATCTAGTTTGTACACCTCCACCCCCATCCCCAACCTAGATCACACAAGAAAACATCCCATAGATATCCACCATAAGCCCAGTCGACATTTGTAAGAATGCTATGCTGGAGACACTGAAAGAACGGTTTGACTGGGATGATGATGTCTGGGAATACATTGAAAATTTACCCAAACTACTCACCGCTTCCTACAAAATTACCACCAAATTTCCACTAATTGAAGCTAGTGCACCACGTCAGATCCTCTCTTATCAAATTGGCCAGATACCCCAGAAACCAAGATCTATGGGAATTATCAAGTCCACATTTTTTAGGAACCCTAACAAGACATTTCAAATTGTTGCAAGCTGCACCTCATCTATTATCCCTTTCTACATATCACACCATCCACCAACCAATGAACCAGCAAGATATGTGGAAGTAGATATCATGGAAGATATCAATGAGGTGATCGACAACCTATTCTATGATGACCTAGACAATTCACCACCAGAAGTCAAAGACCCAACATCGACTAACAATATCCCCACTACACCAATTAAACCAAACCATTCACCATCTCCACCACCACTTACCAATCCAAAACCCTTACCAAACCATGAACCATCTGTGTCAAATCCTCAAGATACACACAAAGCTATAGGTTACACCCAAGAAAGTCAACCAAAAATTCCACCGACCATTGAAGATCAGCAACTGAAAAATCAACAACAGGAGAATATACCACTTCTAGATGCACAGGCACAACAACAGAAAAAACAACATAAACACAAAAGAAAAAGAGACAAAAAGAAGAAAGAACACCACAAAGAACCAAAGCCGAAAATGGTCCACCTTAGCCAACTTGGATCGACTACTGCAGTTGACACAACAAAGCTAAGAGATGGAGAGTTGGGAAAACTCTTAGAAACTCTAGCCATTAAGGCAAAAACAAGAAGCCAGACCAGAGGAAAAAAGCTCGATGACAGTAAGAATGAACAAGTTGAATTTCTATCAAAATGCAGAAAATTAGTTCAAATAGTCATACCAGGTCCTCTAGAGGCCGACACCAACAAGCCACTTGAAAAGGAATACCAGCTATTTGAAAGAATGGTGTCAACTCTACAATCACATCTACTAAATACAAAGGAACACCAAAAAGAGGATACATCCATACTATTAAGGAAGTAGTACACAGCATTCTCAGAAGCTCAGAAAGTGTTGCAAGACCACCTGGAAGAATCTGTCATCACAGAAGAAGTACTTCGTGATTGGCCCACTTATTACAGGCAATTATTTCAGCAAAACCCATAGACCTCAGAACAAATTCAAGCATCAGAAAGAAGAAAAGGCACCAAAGAATCACTGAGAAATACAATACAATATCAAATTGTATTGGAAACATCCAAACTACAGAAACTAGAAAAAGAAGCACACAAGTGGGTACAACAAGCACTCCCAAGCCTTGATAAACTGGATACAATCTTCCTACAGATGAAAAGAATACTGGAGGAAGTAGAGGAAAAATATCAATTCATGGGACCCGACATGGAAATCATAGCAGACCTATCCATCCAGGAGAACATGTCGACCTTATCAAACATCACAACATTGACTATCGACATCCAAAAAGTATTACAAAGTTGGGCAAAATTTCAACACCAACTGGCCATTACAACGGAAGCAATTGTGGAAATATGCGTGCAGAAATGACCAACCATCTAACTACATAGTCCATGAAGATAGACAATACCAGAAACAACTACCTAAGAAAGCACACTATTGAAGTACCTCCCCTATTTCTTCGGGACGAGGAAATATTTTGTTCCTCGGGGAGATGTTGGAGGAGCTAGTCGGTGAGCCGACTAGTCGAATAGTCAACTAATTAGAGAGTAGGTCGGACACATAAGGTCATGTCAATTTACTGAACTGACAAGTAGTTATATGTAACTATTTGTAAATCATATATATTAGGCTATTGAGCCATATGAGAACTCGGTTCGGTTCTGTGTATGTATGGACCCTCATGTTATAATATAATCTGTTATTCCCCATATCTACGTTCTTGTCTCTTGTGTCTATTATGTCTATATGATTCAATGTGTATTATTGGTAACCCTCTGTGATCTGTGAGATTACAACAAGATTCCATTGGTGTTCTTACAAGTGGTCTCATCCATTGTTACTCAATCTTCTTGGAAGAGGTAGGTATTTCAACCATTTCCATTTCATGCCCATAATGATTCCTATTAGTTTTTTAATAAAGATAGAAGGTTTTAATTAGGGTAAATGGGGATTTTCGACTAGATAGATGATGGTTATGGTTATTTTGAGGGAAAAAATGTGGGCTATGATGTCCTTTTTGTTATCACTCCAGGAAACTCCTCTAGGTTGCAGCTCGAGGATGCCTGGTAACTTAAATGTTTTTATGGTTTTCTAAATGGATCAAGTCAGGTGACCTACATAACCTCACACTCTCAAGACATGCATGAAACTTAATCAAAGATAAGGCTTCTCACTACAACTGTTCAAAGGTTTGATAATAGGGTGAAAAGGTGGAGAACTTATTATGCTGGCAAATTCATACATAAAACAGTTATATATAAATGGCTAATCATAACAAGGAAATAACTTGCAATTCAAATCATCAACATGTAGATAGGATGATAGCTATCAGACATCCAATAACATGAATAAACATGAACAAAACATTCAAGCATAAGCACAAAACAAAAAGAAATGGAAGTTGAACATATGATAGAAAAAGAGCTTATATTAGGTCATGATCAATATGAGAAGCTTGTTAATAATAGAGGTCAAAAGGTCCCTGAAGTTGAACCCTTGCTTAAACATAAGTCTTAGGATTTATAGTCTTTACAAAAATATCAAGATCCTGAAAAGTTGGATCTGTTTTACTAAAAATAGATAAGATAAATGTTTTTTGCAAAATTAGGTTAGAAACCCTAATTTAACTACTAGTCTATCTAACTCTACCACTTGTTCATTCATTGAACTCTTTTATGGCTGCAGTGAGTACTGAAGTAGAGTTGTATCTTGTCCTCTAATAGATAAGCCGCTGGTGGTAAAAGATATGTAGGGTTTGTGACCCCTTTCTCCTTGATTGTATTCTCAAAACTGGTACAGGCCTCCTCCAATGGTGTTTTTTAGCAACTTTCAGCTTCATAATTCATCCCTAATCTAGTTGCATCTACCAAAATTGTTTTTATGTGTCAAAATACCTTTTTGCACCTCTTTTCGCTTTCGGTGGTTAAGGAAGCAGAATCCTGGGTCTGTTAGCTGTCGAAATCTCTGCTTTCGATGGCTAATGAACTGCTTCTGCACCCTCCTAAGCCACCGAAAGCTCTATTTTTTGTAAAATTGTAATCAACCTCCTTTCAGATTTGTTTTTGATCTCTTGGCACTTATTCATCCTGCATAAGTTTTGGAAAATCTGCAATATCATGGGCTACCTCTGGACTCTAAAGGCTAATAGCTACCTTTGTTAGGGTTTCCAGCATAAGGTGTGTTCTACGGTTTGGGTTGGAATTCATTACCTTGATTTTTTTTAGAGGTTTTGGTACTATCCCTTTGATGTCTCTATAGCCTTCCTAGGGTTTGGATTGGCAACAGTCTCACAGGCTGCTTCTGGGCCAAAGATGATTATTGCCACTTCTGCTAGGGTGTCCAAATTCTTGTTCTTCTTGATCTTCAGAGTATGAGTAAGGTAGGTTGAGTATGTTTCTATATGGTGCTGAAAACTCTTCTACATCTACAATAAATCTTCATGGACTCACAAATGAGGTCAAAAATGCCACCTAGAGGACTGACAGGTCATTTTTTGCCTTAAAAATTTGGTTAAACTGCTGAAAACTAGGGCTCAAAGATGCATTTTTTTCTCCAAATATGTGACACCTGTAAACTGAAAGAGGTTTTTGTATATTTTTTTTGTGAGAAAAAACCTCTCTCAATGTTTTGAAATTCATTTTCATTTTCTTGATATCTGTATTTCAAAAACATGTGTAAAACAGGGAAATTTTGAGATCCAAAAATTAGGCCTTAGAGATGGATTCTATTCTCCCAATATACAATACCTGTAGGAAAAATTAGATATTTTATTAATCTCTAACATGTTAGGAACAAAAACCTTTGAGCTTTTTTCAAAATGATTCTCCAGTCGCTCAGAATCGGTATTTTAAAAAGATGATGTTTTGTAGTAAAACACCAGCTTTCGGTGGTTAAGAGAATCTAGGTTTTAATTCGTTAGTTGTTGAAAGCTAGGCTTTCAGTGGCTAATGAACCATTGGTCATTTTTCCTAAGCCACTGAAAGATTCCTTTTCATAATTTATCCAAAAATTTAGTTGATGATCTTTCGGTGGTTAATGTCTTCCTGGACTGATTTGTTAAGCTACCGAAAGCTGGGCTTTTCAATGGCTAATAAACTGTTGAAAAGTTTGCATAAGCCACTGAAAGATAAAATTTCAAATTTCTTTGAAAAATAGAACGCTAGGCATCCCAATTTTGTTAATAACCCAAACATATTTCATAATATACCCTGAAATATTTATTACTATGCAAAAATATATTGTCTGAGTTTGACATATTTAAAACATTTATTTTAGGAGATAACATCTGGCTCCTACTCGGGGATGGGGGTCTCCTTGTGAGGTCCCAAGAATCCCAGACCAAATTCGTTTCCTAAAAAAATAAGAATTTAAAGCTATCTTCTAGTGTTCCATTGGGCATGGAGTCATTTGTCCTTTATAACTGATCGGCTGCAACTTGCCTATAGCCTGCTTTGCTTATTCATGAAAACAACTGAAAATGACCTAGATGCTCATATTAAGAGCTTATTTTCCTACCTATTCCTACTCTTAACTCTAATCAGTAGAGTCTTTTTATCAAGTGACATCATGCTTCCAATGAAGCTATGTCAGAAGCTGATCTGCTGAACTTATCCTTGATCTTGACCCAAAAAATAAATGAAACCCTAGCATGCAGCAATGTAGTTTCAAAGGGTGATGGAACTAGCTATCATCTAACAAAAATATTTTGATATCTATGTTGCTTATAAGTTCCATATAGTCAGCAACAGGGTCATAAAATCCAACAGGGAATACCTTTTTATGTTGTTGATCTTTTATTTCACTGATGTCAATGTTGAAGGTGGACTACTTAACCTTTCTCGGATCAAAATGCAAGCTCAACAACTGATCTGAACCTTCTTATTCTCTTATGATCATATCTTGATCATAAATCATTAAAATTTCCTTTTGAGAATAGTGCTCACAAGAGGATGATAAAATAGGGCTTACATCATATGAATAAATATCAGTTGAAAACATATAATTGCCTATACAATCATCAGTTATCATAGGCTCATCCTAGTTTGCAAACTGATCATAAAATCCATATTCATACCTGTGTTGGGAGTACTTTGCAATTAGTGAAGAATCTGATTCTAAATTTGAAATGTGCTCACATGCTTGCTGTTGTTCCAAATCTTCTTTGGACTCATAATATTCTTGTTCAAAATCTAGATCATACTGATATTTATTTGGCTCAGGTAGATTATGGTTTTCAAAATAAATTTGCTCTAGGATTCTCCTTGAAGCCCAAATGTTTTCCTCCACCTCTAAAGCATCTTCAAACATAATGCTTAATGATGAATATTTCCTTTCTAGCAAAAGAAGGGAAAGGTTTGAATGTAGTCCCATTGCATAATATATCATGGCAGTTGTCTCTATGGGCTGGATCTCCAAAGGCATATCATGATAAGTGTTGTAGAATATGTGATTGAAGATGGGAAAAGTTTCATCTTCCTCTCTCTTCAAAGCATAGAAATCAGCGAGATACAAATCAAGAGATTTGTTCTCACCCAAATGCTTCAAAAAGGCATCAGTGAATTCTAGTCAAGATCCAATGGAGTCAGCTCTTAAACTCTTGAACCATATAGCATCTTCTCTAATCAATTATTTAGAGAAAAATATCATGATTACATCCTCATGAACAATCTAAAAATGGTCATTAAAATCTTCCAAAGATTCCAAGTGCCTTTCAGCTGAAGCTTGATTCTCTCCAGAAAACCAAGGGAGATATTCATAATAGTCAAGAGGATAAGGATGAAGATGAGAGGGTATTTTTAATGTCTTAAACATATTCATTCTGATTTTAATTTGAAAGGATGTGGGCTGATCATGAGGGATAACAATATGCTGACAAGGTTCAAAGGTTATGGAAATGAGTGCTGATCTCTACATAGGTTTTGAATCAGTTTTGGTTTCTTCAAGGTTACATGGCTGATCAGATTTAGAAGGAAGTTGGATGCAGGGGTCATTTTTATAAATGAGCTATGACACAAAGACTGATTCAACTTCTACAATACAAGCAGGCTGCAAATATTCTTCTAAAGATGGATTTATAAAAGATGAATGACAATCTTCAGAATATATAAAATAGCAGATAATTATTTTAACATGTGAAGGGAAACGTATATAGGAGCTTATAAAAAATAACAGGAGTTCATCAAGTAAATTGATGAACTGGTACCTGGATTTTGAATTCATCCTCTTAATCTTCTATTAATCGGGTCCTCCTTAGTGGAGGCTTATTAAACATGGATGTATGAGGAAAATAGACGTGTTTGTAAATCTGCCCTAGCAGCAGGGCTAGGTTTTCTTCTCCCTCTACAAACAAATCTTGAAGAACAAACTCTACTCTTAAGATACCTGATCTAGATGTCCTTGCTACTCTAGAATTTTTCCTTTGTAGAGCTCTTCCTCTTCTGATGATCTTCTCTAGGTCTGCAATAGGTGTTGTTGGTGGCCTCTCTTGATTTACCCTTGTATGAGCCCTTCTCGGAACCATAGTTCCTTAATGGAGTCACTAGGGATGAGATATTCACAAGTAGCAATGCTTGAATATCCCTCAACCCAAAAATTTTCTGATGTAGCTCCCTTTGCAGCTCTAGAGGTATTCCTTAGTGAATCCCTAGCTCTTCTTAGAATCTCTTCTGGATCTGAAACATGTGTTACTGGTGTCCCTTTAGTGTTTTCTATGCTACTTGGTCTTCTTGAAGCCACCTTATTCCAATGGAGTCACCAGATAGATGATTACAACCAAAATAGTGTCCAAACTTTGTCTATCATCAAATTAGGATCTATGTCATCTCCCAGGGAATCTCAGCTTCAATCTCCTATCCCTGACAATGGTGCTAGTTTGTTATCACTCCAGGAAACTCCTCTAGGTTGTAGCTCGAGGATGCCTGGTAACTTAAATGTTTTTATGGTTTTCTAAATGGATCAAGACATGTGACCTACATAACCTCACATTCTCAAGACATGCATGAAACTCAATCAAAGATAAGGCTTCTAACTACCACTGTTCAAAGGTTTGATAATAGGGTGAAAAGATGGAGAACTTATTATGCTGGAAAATTCATACATAAAACAATTATATATAAATCGCTAATCATAACAAGGAAAGTACTTGCAATTCAAATCATTAACATGCAGATAGGATGACAACTATCAAACATCAAATAACATGAATAAACCTGAACAAAACATTCAAGCATAAGCACATAACATAAAAGAAATGGAAGATAAACATATGATAGAAAAAGAACTTATATTAGGTCATGAGCAATATGAGAAACTTGATAATAATAATGGTCAAAAAGTCCCTAAAGTTGAACCATTGCTTAAACATAAGTCTTAGGCTTTATAGCCTTGACAAAAATATTCAGATCCCGAAAAGTTGGATCTGTTTTACTAAAAATAGATAAAATAAATGCTTTTTGCAAAATTAGGTCAGAAACCCTAATTTAACTACTAGTCTATCTAACTCTACCACTTGTTCATTCATTGAACACTTTGATGATTGTAGTGAGTACTAAAGTAGAGTTGTATCCTATCCTCTGATAGATAAGCCACTGGTGGTAAAAGACATGTAGGGTTTGTGACTCCTTTCTCCTTTATTGTATTCTCAAAACTGGAACATACCTCCTCCAATGGTGTTTTTCAGCAATTTTCAGCTTCATAATTCATCCCTGATCTAGTTGTATCTGCCAAAATTTGTTATGTGTGTCAAAATACATTTCCACACCTCTTTTTTCTTTCGGTTGTTAAGGAAGCAGAATCCTGGGTTTGTTAGCTACCGAAAGCTTTGCTTTCGGTGGCTAATGAACTGCTTCTTCGCCCGCCTAAGCCACTGAAAGCTCTATTTTTTGCAAAATTGTAATCAACCTCCTTTCAGATTTTCTGTTGATCTCCTGGCACTTCTTCAACCTGCATAAGGTTTGGAAAATATGCAATATCATGGGCTACCTCTAGATTCTGAAGGCTAATAGCTTCCTCTGCTAGGGTTTCCAGCGTAAGGTGTGTTCTACGATTTGGGTTGGAATTCATTACCTTGAATTTTTTTTAGAGGTTTTGGTACTACCCCTTTGATGTCTCTGTATCCTTCCTAGGGTTTGGATTGGAAACAATCATTAGAGGAAATTTGGGGTCTAAAATGGGCCTTATAAGAAAACGTGGCAACAATAAATTTTGTGAGTTAGAATTCAAGAACCAATAGAATTTCAATAAAATGAGTCAACCATAATGGTTGAATTGACATATTTGTCATAAAAGAAAAATACTTTTTTTGTTTGTATTTTCGAGATATCTCCCTGTATTTTGACTCAAATTCCAAGAGGGAGAGCTTTTTCGATGCGGAATTTAATTCTACATCCAATGAGTACCCACACTGCATACTTTTGATAGACACCGCTACCTCAAAAATAAGAAATACCTGAAAAAATGTGATGATGACATCACCATCATGTTTTTCAGGTATTTCTTGTTTTTGGGGTAGTGGGGTCTATCAAAAGTATGCACTGTGGGTACTCGTTGGATGTGGAATTAAATTCTGCATCCAACGAGATCTTTCACTCAGAATTTGAGTAAAAACACAGGGAGATATGTCGAAAATACGAGCAAAAAAGTAGCTTTTTTCACTCTTCCTCCAAAATTAATAACTATTATTTTGTTAATTTCCTTAAGAGGCCCATTTTAGACCTCAAATTTCCTCTAATTCTCACAGGCTACTTCTAGGCCAAAGATTCTTATTGCTACTTCTGCTAGGGTTTCCAACTTCATGTTCTTCTTGATATTTAGAGTCTAAGTAAGGTAGGTTGAGTATGTTTCTGTCTGGTGCTGAAAATTCTTCTACATATGTATCAAATATTCATGGAATGATAGATGAGGTCAAAAATGCCACCTAGAGGACTGACAGGTCATTTTTTCCCTAAAAATTTGGCTAAACTGCTGAAAACTAGGGCTCAGAGATGCATTTGGTTCTCCAAATATGTGACACCTGTGTATAAACTGAAAGATGTTTTTTTTTGAGAAAAAACCTCTATCATTGTTTTGAAATTCATTTTCATTTTCCTAATATCTATATTTCAAAAACATGTGTAAAACAGGGAAATTCTGAGATCCAAAAATTAGGCCTCAGAGATGGATTCGATTCTCCCAATATACAATACCTATAGAAAAATTGAGATAGGTTATTGTTATCTGACATGTTAGGAACAAAATTATTTGAGTGTTTTTCAAAATGATTCTCCAGTCGCTCATAATCGTTATTTTAAAAAGATGACTTTTTGTAGTAAAACACCAGCTTTCGGTGGTTAAGAGAATCTAGGTTTTAATTCGTTAGCTGCCGAAAGCTGGGATTTCAGTGGCTAATAAACCATTGGTATGTTCTCCTAAGCCACCGAAAGATACCCTTTCATAATTTATCCAAAAATGTAGTTGATGATCTTTCTATGGTTAATGTCTTCCTGGACCGATTTGTTAAGCTGTTGAAAGCTGGGATTTTCGGTGGCTAATGAACCGTTGAAAAGTTCGCCTAAGCCACCGAAAGCTAAAAACTCAAATTTATTTGAGAAAAAAAACACCAGGCATCCTAATTTTGTTAATCATGCAAACATCTTTCATAATATACCCTGAAATCTTCATTACTATGCAAAAATAAATTGTCTGAGTTTGACCTATTTAAAAAATTTATTTTAGGATATAACACTTTTATTTTCCTAGCTGTGAGCACGACGACACTCTATCATGCTGGGAAAAAGGTGTCATAGGCACTCTTTCCATAGACAATAGAGGTGTGGGGTGTTTGTGCCAGAAATTGTTCCTAAGGCTAGGGGAACAAGCCAACACAATCTCAAAAGAAAAACTCAATTCAAACTAGGGTTTAAGGTTTTGTTTATATGTTTTGGTCATAAACTTCAAGAGCATGCAGGGAATACATTCATCAAATAAGCAACAACTAAATCAAACACAATCATTGATAAATATGCATATATATCATAAAAATCTAACCAAAAAGCCTGTATTGAATTTTACACATAATGGACAAGCACTGCTAGAAAAAACACATTAACCAGCACTAAAATTGTCAATTAAGAAGCTAAACAAACTCACAGTAAAGCCAACACAGACCAAAAGTAGGGTAAAGAGTCATATATCCATAGTTTCATCAGTAAATGTACAAGAGAGTTACAGCACTTATCTTTGAATAAGCCTGAAAGTATAGTAGCCCACAAACCTCCTGATGCTCCCAGAAAAATTAGAACCTTTACAATGACTTCCTAACTTTCCTAAATAGACATCCTCCAAAATCAGTTAGGTTTCACTTTCTAACTGCTCCCATCGAATTACCAAGGAGGGTAAAGTCAAAAATAGTTTTTACAAAAATTACAAATTGCTAAAAATAGCAAACTCTTAACTAAAACAAACTATTCATCTTAAAAAACAACTAACTACAAACTGCCTCAAAGCTCCTTCGCTGCCTCCACAAGAAGAGATATACCATCTAAACTTGAAGACTTCTTCTTTGCCCTTTTATGCTTCTTCTTCATGTTAGCTAACTTTTGTTGCAATTCTTTATTTTCCTGCTGCAAGTGATCAACAGTGTTCTCCAGCTCTGTAGTGTATCTGTCAGTGGCTGCTTTCCTTTTTAATACTTCTCTAGATACTTCAGATAGCTGTAAGAAATGCCGATGTACATCTTCCAGCTCCTCCACCAACCCCTTGTTGACCTTGAACAAACTGTCATTAGTCTCCTGTAGCTGCTTCACCTGCTGTTTGTACTTCTGAATTCTTCCCTGTAATCTTTCTTCATCACTAGGGTTTTCCAGTACATTTGGCTCCTGCATTAAAAGATCTGAAAAATCAACCTGAACAACAGATTCTTCTATAATTCCTGCTTGCTTCAGTATGGCTTCATCCTCTTCATCCCATTCCTGCTTTTCAAGGGCATATGTCTTTGCTTTTGCTTCTTCCTGCTGTTTTATCATTTTATCTCTTATTTCAAATATTATCTCTGATAACTTAGGAGCAGGTTGACATGCTTCATTTGCTAACTGTGATTTTTCTGTACCTGCAGGTTGAGAAGAAGAAACAGGCTTAACATATGCCTTTCTTTTGCTTTTACTGCCCTGCTGAAAACTTTCTGTTCTTTCACTGGAAGAAGAATTTATTAACACTGCTTCTTGTCTGGAATCTAGTTTAGGGTTAAGCAATTTTTTCATGTTCCACCTCAGTTTGTTTGTAGGCCTGGTTCTAGGTTTTCTGCTTGCGGTGACACCTTTCTTCTTCTTTCTCTTAGATTTTACTGATTTGGTCCTTGAAGTAGGAAAATATTCAAATGCTTCTGTACTTGGTTCAGTCATGATAACCTGCTGTTCATCCTCCAACAGATAACCTTCATCTTCAGATATGATGGTAAGGGGGCTCCTTGATTTAGTTTGTAATTCTTCTTTAAGAGTAGCAGCTTTCTCCATATCAACAATCTTAGCTTGCTCAAGAGTAGCATCTCTCTCCATATCAACAGTCAAACCAGGCTGTACCTCTTCACCTGAAAACAATGAGTATTTGGCTTTAGGATACTCTGAAACCACTTTGAACTGACTGTCCTCCTTTGCATGTTCTGAGACTTGCTCTGTCACCTTCTTGGCTTTGATCTCATCCTTGCTTGTAGATGGGACTGAGTGACCTAGCTTTTTGATCATCACCTTACCCTTGTCAGTTTGTCTTCTTGGTTGTTGGTCTTCTCTTTGAGGATGAATGTCAGACCAAAATAAAAAGAAATCCCAATGCCTTCCCTCATGCTGCAACACTGTAGTGATAATTAGTTTGATGAGGCCATGGTGAAACAGTGACTGTGAGGTGTGATCATCTTGTTCCTTTATTTTGCTTGACATCTTCTGCAGGATTTTTAAGAAAAAGAAAGGCAAATTCATTTTAGACGCCCCTACTAAGTGCTGCAGGAACCTGAAGTGGTATTTAAAGACAAAGGAGTATCTTCCTTCACAAGTCACATAACTTTGAAGGATTCTTAAAGGCTCAATCCACTCCTTTCTAAAATTTTGAATGGGGATCCCTTTGCTCCAGTTAGGAATGACATTAGGCAATAAATATCTTTGGGGGTCAAATTCAAAAGGTGATTTTTTAAACCAGTGCTCTCCCTCATTTCTGATTTCAGTAGCTTCTGATATTAACTCCACAGTTAGCTTAAATTTCAGAGCATCCATCATGATCATATCTTTTTTGAGTCCTTTGGCAAATTTGCAGGACACCTGAGAATTAAAACCATCAATCTTCTTGAAAAAACTCAACCACCCTGCCTATTAAAACATCTCTGCACAGTCTGGAAGCTTTTGAACCCAAGTTAGGTCTGAGGGCTCAGCTCTGTTTATCTTTCCACTTTTTCCCATATTCTCCTTTCATCTAATAGAAACAATCTAGCTTGAGGTTTCAACAATGTTTTGAAACTAGTTTGCTGTTGTTTGACCTCCTTCTCACTCTGCTAGGTACTTCTGTACAGGCCTGCAATATCAACTTTCCCTTGTGTCCACCCTACAATTTGGTTCATGAATAAATACACTATGAGATCAGATCAAACCTTCAGGAAGACTGTGATAAGCACAATATAGATCTGCTCATACTTCGAACTACACCAACAAGCATAATGTTGAACTGTTAGGGTACATAAGCCAATCAAATTCCTAGTTTTAGGGTTTAGGAAAAACAGTGTACTGTGTCTTCAAACAGAAATTCCATCCTTATTGCAAATTGTTTTCAAAC